>CM046003.1:75643538-75882508 GCA_025175895.1 Wurfbainia villosa | reverse complement strand
GCAAGTATTCTTCTATTTGTCTCTTGCTCCACCTTGATTTCTCCAATGGCTCCCCATTTTCGTTCCTAGGCAACTCGAATCCGTTTTCCATAATTAACAATATTTCAAAATCGGTTTCGAAGAATACCTCCATTCTCTTTTTCCACCAAGAGAATTCGCCGTCGAACTTCGGTGGGTGGATGTTTGAGCTGGCCATTTTTGATGTAGAGCTTGTTGCGGCGGTTAGTCGGTGACAAGCAACCTTGGCTCGATAACACTTGTAGGATCGATTGGCCGGCTAGAGGGGGGGTGAATAGCCCTCTTACGTAGGATGTCGGATTTTGCTCATCTACAAAATGTTAGTGCAAGCGGAATATGCAAATACAAATAAAACAAAGACAAGCAAACAAAACAAGCAATACAAACACGGAGATGTAACGTGGTTCACGCCTACGCCGCTAATCCACGGTCCGATTCGTCCACGGTGAATCACTCCACAATCTATCCACTAGATCTCTCCGCACACAGCTAGGTTGAGGTAACCTCTTTTACACAAAGATCACTCTTCTACAATGGAATGAAGATTAGAGCAAGTAGAAGAGTGGGAAATCGTTTATGGCAATTTGGGAGTAGTTGGTCGTTCAAGCATTAACCCCCCAAAGCCCCATCCCCTTCCTTTTTATAGAGGAAGAGGGTTTCTTCCTGCTGGACATAGGAGCGATCATGGCACCCATCGATCGTCCTCGTAGAGCCCAATAGCGGTGCTTTCCACGATTGGATTCCATCCAGCGGTATTAGCATCGGTCGGTGATGGCACCCATCGATCGATGTCAATCGGCCGAGTCCTCAACGAGTCGACTCCACTCGTGCCCGTGCACGCGTGCCATCGATCATGCGTCCCTTGGCGATCAATCAAGCCATCACGATCATTGCCCATGCCGGCTGATCGGTGATCAACTTGATTTAGCCGACTTAAACCCGGTCGATCGACCCATCGACTCGGAAGCGATGACCGCCATGACATGCGGTCGACCGTGTCGGAAACTCATCTGACACTTGGCCAAATAGCCAAGTTTCACCTAAGAGCTACCCCGTCCCGGGTGACAATCGTTCACTCTCATCCCTCGAGTCCTCGCCTTGAAGTTCTCTTTCGGCCACGCCCCTCGGCAACATCAGCGCACGGCTCGCTGAATGCTCCTTCGCGTCTCTTGCCTCGAAGTCTACTTCCTCCGGCTTCACTCCAAGCTCCTCGTCCGGTGGTCCCTCGGATGCTCCAAGCGCACGACTTCCGCAAAGCTATCCTTCACCGACTCAAGGCACGAGTCATGAGATGTGAAACTCGCCATGGCTCCATGTGCGAATTACTAAGTCCTGCACGACTTCAACGCACATATCAAATCAACATTATAAACTAACTTAAATCCTTTGTAACACACATCAAAACCTTATCATGGCAAGAGATTGCCCTAACAAATGTTGCTTCCTACTACTCCAACTAACTAGGGAGGACCCAAGAAATTGGCATCCACCACTAGTACTCTTCCTATCCAATTTGCAACCGGCATAATCGGAATCGGTATAACCAAGCAACTCAAAGGACCTAGTCCTAGGATACCAAAGTCCTACATTTAGGGTGCCTTTAATATTTCTCAAAATTCTCTTAACGGCTACTAAATGTGATTCTTTGGCACAAGATTGGTATCTTGCACACATACCTACTGCAAATAAGATATCGGGTCTACTAGCGGTTAGGTATAGTAGACTACCAATCATACTCCTATAAAGTTTAAGATTAATTGATTTTCCATCATGATCACTATCTATTCTAGTGCTAGTGGCCATAGGAGTGGTTATAATTTTGGCATTTTCCAAAACAAATTTCTTGATCATTTCATTTGCATATTTGGTTTGATAAATATGAATACCTTCATTGGTTTGTTTGACTTGTAACCCTAGGAAAAAGTTGAGCTCTCCAACTAAACTCATTTCAAATTCATTTTCCATGTTTTTTATAAAGTCTTGAAGAAGATCATCATTTGTTGACCCAAAAATAATGTCATCAACATATATTTGGGCTATAAAGATATCCTTTAATGTTGACTTTATAAACAAGGTTTGATCTACTTGGCCTCTCCTAAAATTCTTAGAAATTAAGAAAGATGACAATCTTTCATACCATGCCCGGGGAACTTATTTTAACCCATATAATTCTTTCCTAAGCTTATATACGTGATTTGGATAATCTATGTTCTCAAACCCGAGTGGTTGCTCTACATATACTTCCTCCTTAATATAACCATTTAAGAATGCCGATTTAATATCCATTTGGTAAAGTTTGAATCCCATATAGGAAGCATACCCTAAGAGAATTCTAATAGATTCTAATCTAGCAACCGGGGCATAAGTCTCATCATAGTCAAGCCCCTCAACTTGATTGAATCCCCTAGCAACTAACCTAGACTTATTTCTAGTGATATTTCCTTGGTCATCTGGCTTATTCCTAAAGACCCATCTTGTAGTAATTATGGTGCTATCATTGGGTCTAGGTACTAACTCCCATACTTGACTCCTTTCAAATTGAGCCAATTCATCTTGCATTGCCAAGATCCAATCCGGATCATGTAATGCATCATTGATCGATTTGGGCTCAATTTGTGAAATAAGAGCAACTTGACTAGTAGGAGTTCTATGAAATGACCTAGTTCTTACTCCTTGAGATATATCTCCTACTACTTGGTCAAGTGGATGATCTTGATGAATTCTTAGGGTTCTAGAAGGGGTTTCAAATTGATCATTGTTATCTTCCACCCTTCTTTCATCATCGGAATCTCCTCTTCCTCCCCCTTGATCATTACCCCTTATGGTCAAATTTTGAAGTTTTTGGGTAATGTCTTGATTATTGTCATTAATATCCTTATCAATGGAGGACTTTCTAGGGTAGGTACTAGTGGTTTCATCAAATTGAACATTGGAGGACTCCTCAATCCCTTGGGTTCTCTTATTGTAGACTCTATATCCTCTACTTGTGGATGAGTATCCAACTAGGATTCCCTCATCCGCTTTGGATTCAAATTTTCCTAAGTTATCTTTGGTGTTTAAAATATAAACTTTACATCCAAAGACTTTGAAATAATGAATTGTGGGAATAGTCCCATTCCATAATTCAAATGGTGTCTTTCCTAAAAACCTATGGATTTGAACCCTATTTTGGATATAGCAAGCGGTATTAACCGCTTCCGCACACAAGTAGCTAGGTAGAGAATATGCATTAAGCATAGTCCTAACCGCCTCTTGTAGGGCACGATTTCTCCTTTCCACTACCCCATTTTGTTGGGGTGTTCTAGGACAAGAGAACTCATGCTTGTACCCTTGCTCTAAACAAAATTGTGAAAATTTAGAATTCTCAAATTCACCACCATGATCACTACGGATCCGGTTGATTTTGAGACTCTTTTCATTTTCAACCCTTTTACTAAATCCTATGATTATTTCTAAGGTATCATCCTTATGTTTCATAAAGTAGACCCAAGTATACCTAGAAAAATCATCTACTATAACTAAACAATATTTGCTACCATTTAAAGAAGGAGTACTATGGCAATCAAATAAGTCAAGATGCAATAGTTCTAATGGTAAGGAAGTATTAGTTAAGTTTTTACCTTTGTGTGATGCTTTTGTTTGTTTTCCTTCTTGGCATGCATCACACATTTTGTTCTTGACATACTTGATCTTTGGTAGCCCTTTGACCAACTCCATCTTGGCTACCTTGGCTATGTTTTTCATGTTGATGTGCCCCAATCTCCTATGCCATAGCCAACTTTCTTCTTCTTTCGCAACAAGACACTTAGTGGAAATGTTAGAAGCATATGAAAGATCAACATAATAGATATTTGATTTCCTATATCCAACTAACATACAATCATTTAATTCCTTGTGTCTAATCATGCATTTAGAGGATTCAAAAGAAACATGATAGTTTGCATCACAAAGTTGACTAACACTTAATAAATTAAATTTCATATTTTCAACTAGTAAAACTTTGTGAATGACAATTTTGGGGGATACCTCAATTGTACCTCTACCTAATATCTTGAGTTTTCCACTATTTCCAAAAGACACCGCTCCCTTCTTCACATACTTAATTGTTGAGAACTTGCTCACATCCCCGGTCATGTGTGTTGAACAACCGCTATCAACGATCCACATACTTTGCTCTCCTACCTAAATCACATGATAAACACAAGCTTTTGGTACCTAAACATTTGGACCGGTAACATTAAGTAAAAACTTCTTTGGTACCCATGCTTTCTTAACCTTACCCTTAATGGTTGCTTTTCTATTTATTAATGAGATATAAGCAACTTCTTTTTCTTTTGGCTTGTATCCTACACCGGCCTTGTTGTAAACGGCTCTTTGTCGACTAAGGATCATGTCAAGGTATTTTGAGCCATTTGTAAATTTCTCTAAGCATGCCTTTAACTCACTAACCTCATCCTTAAGTTTGTCATTCTCTTCCTTAAGCATGCAAGAATCAACATGTGAAAGTTTTTCATTCCTAATGGCCTTTAGTTCTACCTTCATGCTTCTAACCTTAGATTTAGACTTATCTAGAGCCTCTTTAAGATAAGCAATTGATTTATAAAGAAGCTTAACTTTAGGAGAGTTCATTACCTCATCGTCACTAGATGACGATTCATCACTTGAAGAGCCTTCTTCTTGGCTTGATGTACCAGAGTCATCCTCTTGGGTCATGAGTGCCACATGGCGTGTGACATGGCAAAGCTCATCATCGGAGGAGGAATCTTCAACACTTGGTGTGTCCCATGTGGTTTGAGCCACCATGGCCTCCTTCTTCTTCTTCTCCTTCCTTTCCTTCTTTTTCTTTTCTTTTTCTTCCTTCTTCTTTAGCTCCGGGAAATTTGGCTTTATGTGCCCCTTCTTATTGCAAGCATGGCAAATCACATTGTTATTAAAACTTGAATTACCACTAAACTTACCTTTTGAAGAATGAGACCCCTTCCTTGCTTCTCTATTCTTGAACTCCTTTGATTTTCTATAGAGCTTCTTGACAAAGTTGGCCATCTCACTAGACGAGTCTCCATCACTACTTGAATCATGCTCCGACTCGGATGATGATGACACTTCTTTTCTTTCTTTCTTCTTCTTTTCCTTCTTCTCAACAAATAGAGCTAAACCCTTTTCCTTAGAGGACATGTTAGTTTGCTCATGCAATTCAAACTCACAAAATAATTCATCAATTTTAATTTGAGAAAGATCCCTAGTTATCTTAATAGCATCAACTATAGAAGTCCATAGGGAATTTCTAGGAAATACTTGAAGAATATACCTTACCAAATCCTGGTTGTCAACTCGCTCACCTATGATATGGAGTCCATTCACAATCTTCTTAAACCTTCCATGCATTTGGCTTATGGTTTCATGGGTCTTCATTTGGAAGGCTTGAAGTTGTCCAATTAGCAAGTCCTTCTTGGCCCTCTTTGACTCCTTGGATCCTTCATTTAGCTCAATGAGCTTTTCCCATAACTCCTTGGCGGATTCGAAAGGCCCCACCTTATTGAGTTGCTCCATTGTAATACCGTATTGGATGGTGAGTGTAGGGGATCGAACGACCGGCTAGAGGGAGGTGAATAGCCCTCTTACTATGGATGTTGAAATTCTCTCGTTCGTTTGCTCGTCTACACAATCGTTAGCACAAGCGGAAGCATAAACAATAAAGACAAAGCGATAAACGAAAATACAAACGCTAACAAAGGATGTAACGTGGTTCACGGCTACGCCGCTAATCCACGGTCCCCGATTCGTCCTCGGTGAATCACTTCGCTAAACCAATCCACTAAATGGTCTCTCCTTTGCACCAAGCTAGGTGGAGGTAACCTTTACAATCAAGATCACTCTTCTTACAAATAGAATGGAGAAAAAACAAGTAAGAAGAGTTTAGAGCTTGTGGGGCACTAGGAAGATAACTTAGAGCATAAGCATTAGCCTCTCAAAGGCTCACACCCTCTCTTTTTATAGAGAGGGATGATTTCTTTCCGTTGGACGCCACCAGTCGACTGCTGCCCTTGGCAGTCGACTGTCGTCACTACAACGGCCTCTGAACACGTCGGATCCCGACCGTTGTAGTCCAACGGAACACTGGCGATCGATCGACCTCACCGATCAGCTGCCTCTCGTCGATCGGCCGATCGGCTACTGGCGGTTACGTTCGCGATATCCTCTGGCAGTCGACTAGCATTGCATGGCAGTCAACTGCTGGGCATAAACCCATCAGTCGGATACCAGTCGAACACACTCGACTAAGAGCAGTCGACTGCCATGACTTGGTAGTCGACTAGTGCTGTGTAAAACTCAAACTTAACATAAGTTTGAGCTTCCGGTGGTTGGGTAAACCTTAACCCTTGCGGTCAAGTCTCCGACACTCAGCCATTCGGCCAAGTTCACCTAATGAGCTACTTACATTTCACTCATTCTCTCATCTCACTCGAAGTCCCTCGCCGAAGCTCTCTTCGTTCGCGGCCACGTCCCTCGGCAACATCAGGCGCACGACTCTGCAATGCTCCTTCGCGTCTCTTGCCTCCGAAGTCTGCTTCCTTGGCTTCACTTCAAGTCATCTCGTCCGGCGGTCCCTCGGATGCTCCAAGCGCACGGCTTCCGCAAAGTCATCCTTCACCGACTCAAGGACCGAGGTTGTGAGGGTGAACCCGCCAAGGCTCCATGTGCGAATTACTAAGTCCTGCATGACTTCAACGCACATATCAAATTAACATAACACACTAACTTAAACCCTTTGCCACACCATCAAAACCATATTACGACAAGAGATTGCCCTAACAATCTCCCCCTTTTTGATGTGTGGCAATCCGTTTAAGTTAGGTAAAAATATTTGATATAAATTCTAAGGTAAGAAAGCATGTAAAGATAAACATGATATAGCAACATGCAACTCCCCCTTAATCCATGAAACTCCCCATAAAAATGTTCTCCCCCTATCATAAGCATAATCATTTCTCCCCCTAAATATGTTCCCCTTTACTTAAACATACATTTCTCCCCCTTTGACACCATCAAAAAGATTAATCCTAATTTATAAACTCATGGCATCAAGTATAGTAGAAAGAGAAACCCAAAAACTTGATTAAAATCTGAAATCAGAAAATATTGGGTTGTTTTTCAGGTTATCAGTCGACTGCTATCTGTTGGGGATCGATTTGACCGGCTAGAGGGGGGTGAATAGCCCTCGTTCGTTGGATGTCGGAATTCGCTCGTTCTTCTTGCGTCGCTTGTCTACGATTGTCGTTAGCGCAGCGGAATAACAATAGCAATGAAAATACTAACAACACATACAAGCATACACAAGATATACGTGGTTCGGAACCGAATGGTTCCTACTCCACGGGTGAGCTCCTCGAGCTCGTGTTATGCGCACGACACTAACAACACTCCTTATCGACTACACGTCGGAGGTGGAGAAACCTCTCACAAGCTATTACACTAAGTAATGAAATACAACAAGAAATACAAAGACAATACAAAAGAGAACTTTTACACGATTGCTTTTGATCGCTTTCTTGTTGCTTGCTTTTGCTTGCTCTTGAAGGTCTGGAATGCAACAGCAATTCCCCTCCAAAGTCACCCAAAAAGCCTTGGCGAAATCCTCCAACTCGTGCTCCATTTATAACCTACATCAAGCTATTTTCGCGCCCATCAATCGACTGATCGTAACCATCAGTCGACTGGTCCTATAGCCATTGTCTCACAACGGCCAGATCCACGTTGGCTAAGTTCCAACGGATCACACATCAGTCGACTGATGGCACCCATCAGTCGACTGATCATCCATCAGTCGAGTGCTGGCGAGCTCGACTCCATTCTGTGCCCGTGCACAGTGTCATCAGTCGACTGCCATCCCTCGGCAGTCGACTGATCCTCCCAACAGTCGACTGCCCTCCCTCGACAGTCGACTGATCAGCCATACTTGGTTCAGTCGAACACTGGTCGAACCCATACGACCTAGAGCAGTCGACTGACACCTATGCCAGTCGACTGATGTCGGCTAAAACCTCAAACATAACGATGTTTGAGCCTCCGACACTCAGTCTTAGCCACTTGGCCAAGTCCACCTTATCCCTCATGGAGTTCCCCACCGAAGCTCTCTTCCCTCGGCCTACGTCCCTCGGATGCGCCAAGCGCACGGCATCGCAATGCTATCCTTCGCGTCTCATTCCCTAGAAGTATGCTTCCCTTTGGGCTCACTCCATTCGCTCCCCGTCCGGCGGTCCCTCGGATGCACCAAGCGCACGGCTTCGCAATGCCATCCTTCACCGACTCAAAGACCCCGAGCCTAGTGAACTTACCAAGTCCTCAAGACTTCCCAAATGCACCAAGCGCACGGCTTCGCAATGCTTTGGATTTCCCATGCCAAGCACCATGTTGGACTTTCCCATGACAATCCCATGTCATGAGTTTTGTCTATCATCAAAATACTATCAAGGTACTGCTCGAGTCAAACTCGAGTCAACCTGGGACGATTGCACCAACAATCTCCCCCTTTTTGATGATTGACAAAACTACCATCTCAAGTCTACCAATTCTCCCATATTGGCAATTTTCATATCCCAATGAGAATTCCAAACCTAATTGGTAACTTGGTAATATCTCCCCCTTTTTGACATTACATCAAAAAGGTCCTCCCCAAGGGTATGAATGTCTCATATCCCAATGAGATCTTATATCTCTCCCTTGGAGGAACACATGCCTACCATCTTTCTAGTGATCCCATATCACTTAAAGAGAGGCAACCCAATTTCCTCCCATGAGGAAATACACATCCATCTTCCCATGATGGATACCTCCCCCTAGAGGCTTGCTCCCCCTTGACCATTGTACCAACAATGTCCTTGGAGAGTCCCTAAGCCAATAGGAACATTAACCAAATCAAAATTAAGGCAAAATTCAATAATGAACTCTCTTCCACCTTAAAATTGATACTCACCCTCAACCCAACTCCTAATCCATATCCAATGGATTTACACCCTCTCTAATGCTCTCCCAAGCATATCCTAGGGTTAGGAGTGGTTAGGGGACCAAAACATGGCCAAACATGGGCCTAACTATCAAGTTTACCCGAAATCAGCCTGTGCCAGTCGACTCCGTCAGATACCCGATCAAGCTTACCATCGATCATTGCCATTACAGTGATCGATAATCAGATTCTAGTTTTGGTTTAAAAAAAATTGGATTTTTGAAATCCATAAGTAAATATACATAAGTTATAAAAAATCATGAAATTTCATATGCATATTACTTATCCTAAACACTATGGGTGAAAAATGTTGGAAAATTATTTTACCCATTAAATTAGGAGATTGATACAAAGTTCAAAATTTTAGAAAAGCTTCAATAATAAGCCTTCTTTGTATCATCCCATTCAATGGTGATAACTATCAAAGGATAGGCTTCACCAAGGTTTTTCAAAATATTTTCAAAATGTTTTTCAAACCTTTATTTTCTTTTTCCTAAACATCTCACCAATATCTAGATGTGTAAAACACATACAAGTCAAGTTTTTAGTGAGATGTGGGTTTTGTTTTCTTTATGTTCTCATGCATATTTCTAAGGCAATATTATTTGATCCCTTTCAAATTATGCCATAGTCCTTAACTCCATTTTAATTCATGCATGATATGATTATGGCATAGATATGATATAGATAAAAACATATGCCAATATCATGATGTCATGGCATGTGAATGAAACTTAAGCATACATGACATCTAAACATAAATCTAAACATGATCATGACATTTTTATAGATGAAAATGAAAATGATGTCATGACATGGCAAGACAAATAAAGCATGGCAAATAAAATATACTAAGGTATAGAATACCTAAGTGTTAAAATTAAATTGCCATTTCTAGGAATTAAATTCATTTTGCTTTAATGCCATTCATTTCCCTAGTGTGCCAAAAACCCAAAATGGCACACCAATACCTCTAAGACCTAAATGTGCCAATTTAAATCATTTTTAACTTCTCAAGCACATTGGCACACCCTAATGTGTCAACTCTACTATGGTTAGGTTAACTACCCATCCACTCAGGGTTGACACACCATAACCCATTTAGCGTGAATCGATCACGCTTTTAGGAACCCAATATCTATTGGAGCTCCTTGGGTTAACAAGGTATTCCCTAGGGATAACTTCCCTTGATCCCTTCCTAATGACCCTTTTAGGATTTGAAGCCATAGTCTTTTGGGTCTTACTTGGGTCAACTCTAGAGGTGACTCCTCCATTGACCTTCTTAGTGGCTTTCTTGGTTTTCCTTAAGTCCTTGGCCACTAAACAAACACCATGGCTAGACTTAGAGATAACTTCCCTATTAGCCTTGGTTTTTCTAGACCTAGATGTTGTTCCATAATTAAATGGAACATTATGGTAGGACATAGGTTTGTGACCCAGACCCTTCTTGCCCTTAGATATTTCTTGCTTCCTAGGTCTTGACTTTTGGGAATTTGACCCCTTAACCGAATTTGATATTATTTCTAGGGTCTTCTCCATTCTCTCAAGTCTTGATCTCAAGACTTGGTTTTCTAAACCCAATTTCCTCAATTTTGAATTTTCATTAGATTTTTGAGGAATGATTTTCTTTTTAGGCATGTGCCTAGACTTTTTGGGATTAATACCCAAATTTTCTTCTACTCTTCTAATTGACTCTCTAGGCAAGATATTTCTAGAATTATGAGTCCTAGGTTTGTTTTTAGTCATATGAACATGTTTGGCACCTAAGCAATAAACCTTATTATTTCTCCTAGCATGCTTTTCATTAATAATGGCAAGAGAACTAAAATAATTTTTTGCATGCTTTTTGACTTTAGGAATTAAAGGTGCATTAACTAAATATACCTTAGGGTTAGCTTTAGGAGCTCCCCCTACATGAATTGCACCTTCTTGCCCTTTCTTCCTCCCCCTAGGGCATTGGCTTCGGTAGTGTCCCTTTTGATTGCATTTGAAGCACACAATGTGCTCTTTGCTCTTGATTTTGGGAACACCGGCATCGTTTGACTTTGGGTTGACTTTTGATGTCGATGTCTTCTTCTTAGCCAATTTAGGGCATTTTCTCTTGTAATGCCCTTTCTCCCTACACTCAAAGCATATTATGTGATTTTTATTTAAAATAATGACACTTGAGTTACCTAGGGAGGTGGTGGAGGCCTCTTCATGATCTTCACTTCTCCCGGATGTGGATGCTTCTTGTTCTTGCTCCGGGATGGAAGATTGCCTTTCCTCCCCCTCAATGCTAGAGGTGGAGGTCTCCACCAAATCATCAACATCTTCAAATGTTGATGGTGATTCTTCTTCGGCATTCTCCTCTACTTGTGCCGATTGGGAATTTTCTTGGAATTTCATTACCTTATTCCATAATTCCCTTGCATCCCTATAATCACCCAATCTAGACCAAATAGTGTTAGGTAACAAATCACTAATCAATTTGATTACCTCAAGATTTGTCTTGAAATCCTTGACTTGGTCTTGGGTCCACCTAGACTTCTCAATGGGCTTATTGTATTTGTCCCTAGGCATCTCAAAACCATTTTCGATAATAATCATATAATCAAAATCGGTTTCGAGATATACCTCCATCCGTTTCCTCCACCAAGCAAAATCTCCATCGAATTTCGGTGGATGGATGAAGCCGGCCATTTGTAGTGCTCTCGCGGCGGTTAGTCCTTGAAGAGTGACCTCGGCTCTGATACCACTTGTTGGGGATCGATTTGACCGGCTAGAGGGGGGTGAATAGCCCTCGTTCGTTGGATGTCGGAATTCGCTTGTTCTTCTTGCGTCGCTTGTCTACGATTGTCGTTAGCACAGCGAAATAACAATAGCAATGAAAATACTAACAACACATACAAGCATACACAAGATATACGTGGTTCGGAACCGAATGGTTCCTACTCCACGGGTGAGCTCCTCGAGCTCGTGTTATGCGCACGGCACTAACAACACTCCTTATCGACTACACGTCGGAGGTGGAAAAACCTCTCACAAGCTATTACACTAAGTAATGAAATACAACAAGAAATACAAAGACAATACAAAAGAGAACTTTTACACCGATTGCTTTTGATCGCTTTCTTGTTGCTTGCTTTTGCTTGCTCTTGAAGGTCACGGAATGCAACAAGAATTCCCTCCAAAGTCACCCAAAAAGCCTTGGCAAAATCCTCCAACTCGTGCTCCATTTATAACCTACATCAAGCTATTTTCGCGCCCATCAATCGACTGATCGTAACCATCACTGGTCCTATAGCCGTTGTCTCACAACGGCGGCGGATCCGTTGGCTAAGTGGCGGATAAGTTCCAACGGATCACACATCCCGATCGATGGCACCCATCGATCGATCATCCATCGACCGAGTCTTTGGCGAGCTCGACTCCATTCTCGTGTCGTGTCATCGATCATTGCCATCGCCATCCCTCGGCGATCGGTGATCCTCCCAATCAATGATCCTCCCTCGGCGGTCGGTGATCACCGAACTTGGTTCAATCGAACCCGGTCGAACCCATACGACCTAGAAGCGATCGACACCTATGCTCGATCCGATGTCGGCTAAAACCTCAAACATAATGATGTTTGAGCCTCGACACTCGATCTTAGCCACTTGGCCAAGTCCACCTTATCCCTCATGGAGTTCCCCACGAAGCTCTCTTCCCTCGGCCTCGTCCCTCGGATCGCGCCAAGCGACGGCCATAGCGCTATCGCCGTGTCTCATGCCTAGAAGTATGCTTCCCTTTGGCTCACTCCATTCGCTCCTCGTCCGGCGATCCCTCGGATGCACCAAGCGCACGGCTTCGCAATGCCATCCTTCACCGACTCAAAGACCCCGAGCCTAGTGAACTTACCAAGTCCTCAAGACTTCCCAAATGCACCAAGCGCACGGCTTCGCAATGCTTTGGATTTCCCATGCCAAGCACCATGTTGGACTTTCCCATGACAATCCCATGTCATGAGTTTTGTCTATCATCAAAATACTATCAGGGTACTGCTCGAGTCAAACTCGAGTCAACCTGGGACGATTGCACCAACAATCTCCCAACACTATCAGTATGGCAGTCGACTGGCACAATGGATTCCGAAATTCTGATTTTCTGGGCGAATTTCAGAAATGCATTAAAAATTCTAGAAAATTCGAAAAATCATGAAATTTTGGGAACACATTTCTTTTAAGTATATATATCAGTGAAAAATAGGTTTTCATGAAAAATCATTATATTTATACGTATTTGCCAAAAATCCATAAGCTTTAAAAACTACTAGGTTTTTGATCATAAGAGTATCCATTTTAACACCTAGTCTTGCTTTGAAATGTTTCAAAACATGAATACATAGATTTTAGATTAAGAAATTGTTTTGAAAACATATGAAATATCCAACCATGATCTTTGGGCAATATGTCTATGAATTAAACATAAGTCTTCCCCATGATTGATCTATTATTGCTATGTTGATACTTTAAATGACCATCTACATGCCATAGGCATTAGTGGACATTTGTATCATCCTAACATCTCACTCATGCTAAGTTTTCAATCAAGGTAGCCTATGGTGAGTGTGAGATGCATTCTAGGGGGTATTTGTGTATACTTAACCAATATATTCATGCAATTCTATCAAGGTTAAGTATCAACCTAATAATCCTCATGATCATAAAGGCATATATGAATGAATTCTACATTATGATCATGAAACTCATGTATTCATCAAATAATAGTCATGCATTAGGTATTATAAGATGATAATAAACAAAGTATCACCTAAAGCATGATTTAACCCTATTTCTCATGATGACGTGCCAAATTTCAAAATCATAAATCATGATTGCAAACATACATAGCAATTACATTAATTATCATGATTTAAGCATTATTATCTATTTATGGGCACGTTATCATCACCCAACACTATTTAAAAATGTTGTCCCGCCATCCTAAGTCAACCAAAATATTATATAGGTCAATTGCATATGGTTGACTACCCTAGAGTTATCCTAACCCTTAAGGATGGATTTTGGAACCCAAAATAAGTTCTTTCCTATTGGGTTCACTAAGTATTCCTTGGGGATCCATTTCCTAGCTATTACTTTCTTCTTATCTTGTCCCCTAGCTATTAGACATTTGTAGGCCTTTTCATTTTTCTTTTCCTTGTAGCCTAGGCCCTTTTTGTTGAAACTAGCTCTTTGGCTCCCAATAATCATATTTAATGTGTTGGAGCCAATTGTGAATTTTTCTAGGGCTTTGGTTAAATAGTCTACCTTTTCCCTTAGGGCCCTATTTTAATTTATACATGCATCACTAACATCTAATGGCACATAAAGATCATGTGAGCATGCATCATTTAAACTAGAAGAAATATTATCATTTAAGCATGCATTTTCTAGCTTATTTTCCAATGCCTTAATTTGATTAAGCATGCTTTTATTTTTCTTTTTCATTCCAAATAAGTCCTTAGTTAAACTAGAAATTATGGAAACTATATTCTTAGGAGAGGCTTTACCATAGTTTCCATGTCCTCTTCTTCGGATGATGAGGATGTAGAAGCTCCCCCTTCATTTGAGCTCTCCCCACTTGAGCTTGATCCTTCATTTTCGGATGAAGAGCAATCCAAGTCATCAAAGGCCATCAAGGCCAAATTGGTGACAAAGGCATTCTCCTCATCCGATGATGATGAGGAGGATGAGGATGGGTCATCCCAAGTCCTTGCCTTTAGAGCTTTGGTCTTCCCCTTTTCTTTTGTCTTCTTCTCCTCTTCCTTCTTTTTCTTGCTCCCCCTTTTCTTCTTCTTTTCTTCTTTCTTTTTCCTCTCTTCCTTGCTCTTGTTTAAGAGAGGACAATTGTCCCTTATGTTCCCCTCTCCTTGGCAATTGTAGCATATGACCTTCCCCCTTGGTCTTCTATTCCTATCATTAGATTTATTAAAATGAAAACCCTTTAAAGCACGTCTTACCCTCCTTACCATATATGCTTCTTCGGTGCTATCCATGGAGGAGGATGAGGATGCTTCATCATCGGAGGAGGAGGGGATTTCCATCTTCTTCTTCCCCTTGTTCGCTATCAAAGCTACTCCTCTTGAGGGTTGAATTCTAGGCTCTTCTTGTATTCCTTCAAGCCTAGATTCATGTAATTCCATAGTGGAGAAAAATTCATCTAGAATACTTACCTCTAGATTCTTTGAAATGTAAAATGAGTCCACCATTGAACTCCACTTGGATGATCGGGGGAAAGCATCTATGGCCTTCATTATCATATCGCGATTGGAGAGCCTTTCTCCTACACTTGTTAGTCCATTTAAAATTTCTTTGAATCTAGAATGCAAAGAAGTTACCTTTTCTCCCTTTTCTAATTTAATGTTGGATAGTTGGGAGCGGAGGAGATCTCTCCTTGCTAGCTTTGCCTTGGATGTGCCTTCATGAAGCTCAATTAGCTTCTCCCACATCTCCTTGGCGCTTAGGCATTCTCCTATTCGGTTGATTTCTTATTGGGGGAGCACATTGAAGAGATGATGCTTGGCTTTTGAATTTGCAAGGTGCTCTTCCCTTTGCCTTTTGGTTCACCTAGATTTCTCTATTGGCTTCCCCTCTTCATCCCTAGGCAAAACGAAACCGGATTCCATTGTAATCATAATATCAAAATCCATTTCGAAAAATACCTCCATTCGCTTCTTCCACCAAGCGAATTCTCCTTCAAACTTCGGAGGATGAATGTTGGAGCCGGCCATTTCGAAAGTTGCTTGTTGTGGAGGTTAGTCCTCGACAAGCTTTCCTTGACTCTGATACCACTTGTAGGGGATCGAACGGCCGGCTAGAGGGGGGTGAATAGCCCTCTTACTATGGATGTTGAAATTCTATCGTTCGTTTGCTCGTCTACACAATCGTTAGCGCAAGTGGAAGCATAAACAATAAAGACAAAGCGATAAACGAAAATACAATTGCTAACAAAGGATGTAACGTGGTTCCTGGCTACGCCGCTAATCCACGGTCCCCGATTCGTCCCCAGTGAATCACTCCGCTAAACCAATCCACTAAATGGTCTCTCCTTTGCACCAAGCTAGGTGGAGGTAACCTTTACAATCAAGATCACTCTTCTTACAAATAGAATGGAGTAAAAACAAGTAAGAAGAGTTTAGAGCTTGTGGGGCACTAGGAAGATCACTTAGAGCATAAGCATTAGCCTCTCAAAGGCTCACACCCTCTCTTTTTATAAAGAGGGCTGATTTCTTCCCGTTGGCGCCAATTCTTGCCCTTGGCGATCATTGCCGTCACTAACGGCCTCCGAACACGTCGGATCTGGCCGTGTAGTCCAGCGGAACTCTTAGCGCGATCGATGGACCTCACCCGATCATTGCGCCTCCCGTCAATCGGCCCGATCGTCTGGCGGTTCTCGCGATATTCTCTGATCGATTGCGGGCATAAACCCATCGATCGGATACGGATCGAACACACTCGACTCAAGCGATCGGCCGCCCATGACTTAGCGTCGATCGGTGCCGTGTAAAACTCAAACTTAACATAAGTTTGAGCTTCTGACGGTCGGGTAAACCTTAACCCTTGCGGTCAAGTCTCTGACACTCAGCCATTCGACCAAGTTCACCTAATGAGCTACTTACATTTCACTCATTCTCTCATCTCACTCGAAGTCCCTCGTCGAAGCTCTCTTCGTTCGCGGCCACGTCCCTCGGCAGCATCAAGCGCACGGCTCTGCAATGCTCCTTCGCGTCTCTTGCCTCCGAAGTCTGCTTCCTTGGCTTCACTTCAATTCATCTCGTCCGACGGTCCCTCGGATGCTCCAAGCGCACGGCTTCAGCAAAGTCATCCTTCACTGACTCAAGGACCGAGGATATGAGGGTGAACCCGCCAAGGCTCCATGTGCGAATTACTAAGTCCTGCACAACTTCAACGCACATATCAAATCAACATAACACACTAAATTAAACCCTTTGCCACACCATCAAAACCATATTACGGCAAGAGATTGCCCTAACAGTGAGTACCGCCTTTGCATTTGACTCGAACCGCCTATTCATTTCCCTTGTCCAATCCTTGCTTGGAATAGGGTCTCCATGTTCATCCACCGGTTCCTCAAAGCCATCTACAATGCTATGCCAAATTTCAATATTACTCATTAGATAATATTTCATCCTACCTTTCCAATACGCAAAATGACTCCCATCGAAGAACGGTGGCTTAGCGGTGCTATATCCCTCTTGAAGAGCCATTGATGCCTTGGTTGATGGTGAAATCTTCCAAGCTATCCGAGCTTTGATACCACTTGTTAGGATCTTTGTAATGGATAGAGGGGGGGTGATTAGCCTTTCTTTGTTTCTACAAAAACGTTAGCGGAAGCAATACAAATATAAACACAAATAAGAACAAGAAACAAGAATACAATGCTAACACCCGATGTACGTGGTTCGGAGATGATGCTCCTACTCCACGGCAATTCGTAAGGTGGATTAGCCCTAGCCAATCTTCACTAAAACCTCCTTTGGATGAACCAAGGTGGAGAAACCTTGTCTTACAATGCACTCCTCTTCTTTATAATTATGGAAGATTAAGATTAGAGAAGAGGAGGTTTAGAATCATAAAAACACTTGGAGAAAGCATGGTGAGCACAGGGGTGTAACTAGGAATGAGAGCACTAGCTTCACCAAGCTCCCCAAGGCCCCTTCTTATAGAAGAAGGGCTATTTTTCCCGTTGGGCTTCGATCAGTCGACTGATGCTCACCATCAGTCGACTACCGCCGAAGCCAACGACTTCTGAACAAGCAGATCCTAAACCCTATCATCCACACTTCCATGGCCGGCCACCAAAGGAGAGGAAGAAGAAAGCAAACTACTTCCTTATTTGGTGCCACCCAAGCCTCCTAAACCCTAAGCCTCCAAACCCTAATCCTAGCTCTCCTTATGGCCGACCATGGAAGTGGGGAAGAAGATTAGGATGAGCACAAGCCAAGGTAGAGGGAAGATGGAAGGAACCGGCCACACCTTAGGAGGAAGAAGAAAAACTCCTCCTTGAGTTGCCGCCCACCCATAGCTCCCCCAAAACCCTAGCCACCCAAACCTAATCCTAAACCAACTAGGATTCCTAGCCTCCAAAGGAAGCAAACCCTAATCCCCTTAAGCCATTCTCTTCTTCCCGCCCACTTCATGACTTTATTTATAGAGTTGGGCTCAAGCCATGATTTAATCTCCTCCATTGGTTCCAGGGATTTAATCTCAACCGTCGGATCTAGAGATTTAATCTCAACCATCGGATCTAGAGATTTAATCTCTACCTTTGGATCTAGAGTTTTTGTTTTCATCCATTGGATCTAAGCTTCATGAGGTGTTAATAGGCTACATTAGGGACCATGAGGAGGAGTTGGATCTTGGCCACCCATGGATCAAGCCCACATAAAGTCCGATCCACTAATGATAATCCAATCCACTAAAGGATTATCATTGATCTACCTCACCATCCCCCATATGATAATATGGGCTCCATATATTATTGGTACATTTTCTCCCCGTGTTTAAGATCTCGAATGTCCATCGATTAATTAATTTACTGACCATTAATTAATCAACTTCTAACTCCTTGAGTAGTACCACTCAACCTTTTCATCATGCCGGACCAAGTCCACCTGCAGGGTTTACATGATGAACCTTATGAGCTCCTCAAGGGGACATCATCATCCTAATATATAGGACATGGTTTCCTCCTATAATCAACGACACACCATATAAATAATATCATCTCCCAACTTACTGAGCCATCGATTTAATCTATAAATCTCGCCCATTGGTAAATCAAAGAGATGAGTAATAAGTATATATGCCTGTTATTATATCGGGATTAAGAGTATGTACAATATAATATCTGAGGTCCAATTCGATTATGTATTCAACAATAAATCGAATCACCTCTAAGTCGGTCATGCTCATTACACACAAAGTGCACTAGTGTGATTCTATGGTCAAGACAAACCAATACCAAATCACACTACAACCATTCCGATGGTTTGTCCAAAGCTATCTCGGTTGTGAGCCTTTACTTATACTTTTCAAGGGGCCGATAACATGATCTCCCGTGTGACACCACACACCATGTTATCTACAATATTAGACAATATGCATAAAAATATGCAAACAATGATCATGTGATTCTTATTTCAAAAATAAAGATGTTCATAGAAAAGATAGACTTTTCAGTATACATCCTAACACATTAGTGGTGGAGGATATCCCAACCTGTGAATCTTGCTTAGAGGGTAAGATGACCAAGAGGCCTTTTAAGGCCAAGGGGTATAGAGCCAAAGATGTGTTAGAATTGGTTTATTCTGATTTGTGTGGTCCTATGTCTATCCAGGCTAGAGGTGGTTTTGAGTATTTCGTCTCTTTTATAGACAATTACTCAAGATATGTATACATTTATTTGATGCGCCACAAGTCTGAATGCTTTGACAAGTTCAAAGAATTCAAGGTTGCTGTGAAGAAATGTCAAGGTAAAAGTATCAAGACACTACGATCTGATCGTGGTGGCGAGTACCTCTTGGGAGAGTTTAGGAACTACTTATCAGAGGATGGGATTCAATCCCAATTGATTGCACCTGGCACACCCCAGTAGAACGGTGTAGTAGAGCGAAGGAATAGGACTCTTATGGAGATGGTTAGATCGATGATGAGTTATTCTGACTTGCCAGATTAGTTCTGGGGATATGCTCTAGATACGGCGGTATACATTCTGAACTTGGTTCCATCTAAATCAGTGCCTTCTACTCACACAGAGTTATGGACTGGGCGAAAGCCTAGTCTAAGACATATTCGGATATGAGTCGGCAACATGTCTTTGAAGGAAGATCTTAGTAAGTTGGAACCTTATGCAATCGCTTGTTCGTTGGCTATCCCAGAGGAATGAAGGGTGGCTTGTTTTATAGTCCTAGAGATCAGAAGGTGATTGTTAGCATGAACGCCAGATTTCTAGAGGAAGACTATGTGATGAGTCACAAGCCCAAGAGTAAAATTGTTCTGGAGAAGTTAAAAGGGGAAGTCACTTCTTTAGTACCACCGGTACAAGAGGATATACCACATGTCACTGCACCGCGTGTCACAGAGGATACACAGGTGATACCTCGTCATAGTGGGAGGGTTGTGAGATAGCCTGATAGATTCATGTTCTTGGGAGAATCTTCTGATTTGGTCCCTGACGAACATGAACCTGATCCGTGGACATATGACGAGGCAATCCAAGATAAAGATGCAGTATCTTGGGAAAGTGCAATGAATGTTGAGATTGAATCTATGGATTCAAATCAGGTCTGGAAGCCAGTAGAACCACTCGATGGTGTAAAAATCATTAGATGCAAGTGGATCTACAGGAGAAAGAGAGGAATAGATGGGAAGGTTGAGACCTTCAAAGCGAGTCTTGTTGCGAAGGGGTATACTCAGAAAGAGGGTATCGATTATCAGGATACATTTTCGCCGGTAGCCATGCTTAAGTCTATCCGGATTCTCTTATGCATAGCAGCTCATATGGATTATGAGGTGTGGCAGATGGATGTCAAGACAGCTTTCCTTAATGGAAGTCTTGAGGAAAACATCTACATGAAGCAACCAGAGGGATTCATTGCTAAGGGCAAGGACCATCTTGTATGTAAGCTTAATCGGTCCATTTATGGATTGAAACAAGCTTCGAGGTCTTGGAACATCCGCTTTAATGTGGTGATCCAGTCTTATGGATTTATTCAAAGTCTGAATGAGTCTTATGTATACAAGAGATGTGACGGAAAGGTAGTGGTATTTCTTTTACTATACGTAGATGACATTTTGTTGATTGGCAACAATATCAAGGTGTTATCGGACGTAAGGGTATGGTTGTCCAAACAGTTTGATATGAAGGACTTGGGAGAGGTGGGACACATCCTTTGGATCAAGGTTATAAGGGATCGCAGGAAAAGGATGTTGTGCTTATCCCAAGCTTCATACATAGACACGATTTTGGATCGTTTTAGCATGCAGAACTCCAAGAAGGGTTTTCTACCTTTCAAGCATGGAGTTCCTTTATCTAAGGAGATGTGTCCTAGATCATCTGAGGAGATAGAGGAGATGAAGGCGGTTCCTTATGCTTTGACAGTAGGAAGCCTCATGTATGCGATGCTATGTACAAGACCAGATATCTACTTTGTCGTGGGCATGGTCAGCAGATATCAGAGTAATCTAGGACAGGGACATTAGACTACGGTAAAGCATATATTGAAGTACCTGAGAAGGACTAGGGATTATATGCTGGTTTATCGGGCAGACCAATTACTCCTTATGGGTTACACGAATTCCGACTTCCAATCTGATAGGGATAACAGTAAGTCTATCTCATGTTTTATGTTTAATTTGGGAGGTGGAGCCTTTGTATGGAGGAGTGTCAAGCAGAAATGCGTGGCGGACTCAACCATGGAAGCTGAGTATGTGGCAGCCTCTGAGGCGGCCAAAGAAGCTGTATGGCTCAGGAACTTCCTGATGGACTTGGATGTGATTCTTGGTTTGCCCAGAACTATCACAATTTATTGTGATAATAGTGGTGCAGTTGCAAACTCGAAGGAACCACGAGCCCATAAGGCTAGTAAACACATAGAGCGCAAGTACCACCTGATACGAGAAATCGTAAAGAGAGGAGAAGTTGTTGTGCCCAAGATTGCATCGGAGGATAACCTGGCAGATCCTTTCACTAAGGCCCTTCCGGCGAGAGCTTTTGATAGGATGTGGAGAGAATGGGGATCAGATGTATGGCAGTTTGATGACAGCATAGTCTTTTAGTATAAGTGGGAGATTGTTAGGATGTATACTGAAAAGTCTATCTTTTGTATGAACATCTTTATTTTGAAATAAGAATCACATGATCATTGTTTGCATATTTTTATGGTTATGCAATATTGTCTAATACTTTACATTGTAGATAACATGGTGTGTGGTGTCACACGGGAGATCATGTTATCGACCCCTTGAAAAGTATAAGTAAAGGCTCACAACCGAGATGACTTTGGACAAACTATCGGAATGGTTGTAGTGTGATTTGGTATTGGTTTGTCTTGACCATAGAATCACACTAGTGCACTTTGTGTGTATTGAGCAGGACCGACATAGAGGTGATTCGATTTATTGCTGACTACATAATCGAATCGGACCTCAGATATTATTTTATACATGCTCTTAATCCCGATATAATAACGGGCACATATACTTAGTAGTCATCTCTTTGATTTACCAATGGGCGAGATTTATAGATTAAATCAATAGGCTCGGTAAGTTGGGAGATGATATTATTTATATGGTGTGTCATTGATTATAGGAGGAAACCGTGTCCTATATATTAGGATGATGATGTCCCCTTGAGGAGCTCATAAGGTTCATCATGTAAACCCTGCAGGAGGACTTGGTCCGGCATGATGAAAAGGTTGAGTGGTACTACTCAAGGAGCTAGATGTTGATTAATTAATGGTCAGTAAATTAATTAATCGACGGACATTCGAGATCATATTATCATATGGGGGTTGGTGAGGTAGATCAATGATGATCCTTTAGTGGATTGGATCATCATTAGTGGATCGGACTTTATGTGGGCTTGATCCATGGGTGGCGAAGATCCAACTCCTCCTCATGGTCCCTAATTTAGCCTATTAACACCTCATGAAGCTTAGATCCAATGTATAGAAACAAAATTCTAAGATCCATAGGTAGAGATTAAATCTCTATGATCCGACGGTTGAGATTAAATCTCTAGATCCGACGGTTGAGATTAAATCTCTAGATCCGACGATTGAGATTAAATCCCTAGAACCAATGGAGAAGATTAAATCATGACTTATCCCTAACTCTATAAAAGGAGGGCAAGGGAGTTGGCGTGAAGATCATCCATGAGAGCTAGGGTTTTGGGCGGCAAGAGAGCAATCCTAGTTGAGATAGGATTAGGGTTAGGGTTTGGAGGCTTGGGCAGCACCAAATAAGGAAGGCTTTGCTTTCTTCTTTCTTCTTCCTTGGTCGGTGTCCAGCCCCTTTCCAGCACTTGGACGGCGCCCAAAAGGCTTTATTCCCTTCTCCTTAGGTGGTGGAAATAAGATATAGGGCTTCCCTTGGTGTCTTGGCCAGATTCCACCACAAACTCCTCCTCCTAGTTGGCCGACGGCAAGGATCTTATTTGTTCCTTGTTGGTTGGTTTTAGGGAGGAGAAGAACCTTGTTTCTATTCTTCCTTTTGCTTTGGAAGAGAAAGGAAGGAAGATTTGCGATCTAGGAGCTTCGACTTACGGTAGATCGTCGTCCACACGACGTCCGAAAGGAGGAAGGTCATACATTAGAAGTTCGAGAGGTATATCAATTCTCTAATCTTTATATGTTACATGTTTGTATTTGTTTTTCAATTATGAGCATGATATAAATCTGTATATGGCTAAATAATACTTGGATCCCGAGCATAAACACAAAAATTGGCGATTCGGACATCGTCTATTCCGCGGCTACTCGTAGAATAGAGGTTGGTCGCTTGAACAACTTGTTTGTTCAAGTGATCTCTCTAAACGAATAGCACGATGATGACTTGGTTGGTTGGGCATGTTGGTGCAATCGGCCCAGGTCATGATTGACGAGGACTCGAGCTTGGCTCGAGAGATGTTTTGATGTTAGACAAAAACATATGACAATGTAATTGTCATGGTAAAGTCCAAGTCATGAGTACTTGGCATGGAAAGTCCAAGTGGGACACTTGGCATTTGGGAAAGTCCAAGCATGAGTCTTGGCAAGGTAAAGTCCAAGTCATGGGTACTTGGCATGGAATGTCCAAGTGGGACACTTGGCAATTTGGGAAAGTCCAAGTCTTGAACACTTGGCACAAGGGGAGTCCAAGCATGGGTCTTGGCATGAAAAGTCCAACATGGGTTGGCAAGGGAAAGTCCAAGCTTGAGTCTTGGCATTTGAGAAGTCCAAGGGATTTGTTATTGGCGGTGTAAAGTCCAAGCGGAGTCTTGGCGGCATAAGTCAAATGTGCCTTGGCGGTGTAGACACTGTTAGCATGACATAGCCGATGGAAACACCTGGAGGCTAGCACGATGGATGAACAAGTCATGGATGACTTGGAGGGATCCAAGAGGCGTGAGGCTGATGGAGGTGGCTATAAGGCTTAGGTCTAGGCTAAGGGTGGTCCATCAAGTATGAGGGAACGATACTTGGGCTAAAACCTCATGTTTGAGGTGTGCCAGTCGACTGGTGCCATGTGGCAGTCAACTGGCCTGAGTCAATTAGGGTTTGACTACGGGAAGTGGCGTAGCGATCATTTGCCGGAGGTGGGCGATCGGCTAGCGGCTCAATGATCGCGATCGTGTTATCAGTCGACTGGTGCTCGAGAAATTGGCCAAAGAATGGAGTTGAAACTCGATTAGTCGAGTGAGGACTCCATTAGTCGACTGATGGTCATGATCAGTCGACTGATGATGGATCCGTTGGACTTATCCAACGTGGATCTAGCCGTTGTCTCATGACAATAGTGGCATCAGTCGACTGATGGTCTCGATCAGTCGACTGATCGACTTTTTCCAGCACAGGTTGAAGCTTTATAAGGAGCTCGTGATGGAGGAAAATGTTGGTGCAGGGGCACTAGATAATCGAACCGGTGTTTTGATTATGGCAAAGACACAAAGTTAAGTTTACATCGTTATCTCATGAGCTAAATCGAGTGTGCAGAAAAGTACTAAAGCTGGAGCTGAAGGCTAGTGACACCCGGAGGAAGCCGCGATGGTTGGGCGACACTCGAGTGACTTCGGAGGGAGCCGAAGGAATTGAGTGGAAGGTAGGAAGCGAGAGCTACAAGGTATGTATCGAGGAAAGCTCGTGTGAGTGAGAGATTGTAAGGTCGTGTCCTCTTTACGGGGATGACCGTAGGCGGCGATCCGACTAAGACTTCTTGTGGAAGGTCTAGGTCGAGATCGGACGGTTAGAAACCGTCGTATTTATCATTTTCCGAGCTATCCTTTTCTTTGCGAGGAAGTGGCGGTGGTAGTCATTCTTTGGGCGTTGGGAAGTCGATCGATGCTCATCGATCGTGATGGCAACGATCGATTGATGGCAACGAATCAGCCTTTGCGCTAGGTTAAAATGGATAACGTTTGACGCGGCCACTTCGCGATAAAATTTGGACAACTTCGGATCTGCTCCAAAAAAAAAGGAGACAAATTCAGAGGCCAAAATCTATAAAAGGAGGGGAGGATTCCAACTCCAAATATCATCAAGTTTATTCATCAAGTGCTCCTACAACGCCAATGCTCCAACACCGTCATAACGCCGACGCGACAACAAGCTCAGATCTTCTTCGTTGGCAGTAGCATCTGGTAATATATTTTAATATTGTATTCGTTGTTTTTATTCGTAGCATCTGGTGAGGTAGGCTTGTTGCCTCATCCTCGTACTTCCGTATTTTGTGATCGTTGTCTCCTACCTCCAACGAGGAGGAGACGTTATAGTGCTTTGCCCTCCGTACGCAGTCTAGGACCGATAGGGCCTTGGAGTAGCAACCGCTGGGTTGTGAACCAAGTAAAATAAACGTGTCACTTTATTTTTCATTGTGCTTACTCGTTTACTTGTGTCTCAACGAACGAATTCGAACGAAAGATTTACGATCGCTATTCACCCCCTCCCCCTCTAGCGACGCTTCTCGATCCAACAATTGGTATCAGAGCGGGAGCGCTAAGATTTGGTGAAACCACTGATCTAGCACATTTTGGTTTCCTGTTCGTATTTTTCAATTCATATTTTTTTTGGTCTTTTTCCTCCCGCACTACTAATCCAAGACGAAGTCTTAGTACGTTTCTTTTGGTTGTGTGCTTGCAAGTTTTCTCTCTTGGAGTAGCTGACGGTAAAACGACCATAACTTTTCGCACAAGTGGACTCACATAACGATCTACCTACCAAATCGAAGCTCTTTGAAAGATCTACATTTCTTACTAGGGTTTACTCTCGTAACAAGCTGTTTTCAGCCCCAAAATTCAACGTCTAGTACCCTTTCGGGGACATCAAAGGTCGTAAGTTGTTAGTTTTTGTTAGTTTCTTATTTTTCTCATTTAATTCTGTTTATTTCCTATTTATTTCCCGCATTACTAATCCAAGACCAAGTCTTGGAATTCCCTTTGGTTTTTATTCGTGTTTTGCAAGATACTTAATGGCTCACATTGAGGGGTATAGCACCACCCGACCTCCGTTCTTTAACGGAGATGATTTCCGTTATTGGAAAGGTCGGATGGAGTGTTTCTTGAAAACACAAGTCGAGACTTGGATAATAATCCAAACCGGCTTTGCTCTACCCACCAATGATCAAGGAGAGCCCTTGGATTTCAACAAGTGGACTAAGGCAACCAAGAGGCAAATTGAAGCCAATGCAAGAGCAACTCAAATATTGCAATGCGGGTTGTCCAAGGAGGAACTCAACCGCATCGGACCATTCATTAGCGCCAAGGACCTATGGAACAAATTAATCGAGCTACACGAAGGAACGTCCGATGCTAAGGTATGTAAACGTGACCTTCTTTTCAATAAGTTGTATAACCTTAAGATGCAGGAACACGAGACGGCGACGCAACTACACGTCCGTGTCCAGGACATTGTCAACGGCCTGCACACCATCGGACACAAGGTCAAAAACTGCGACCTACTAAGGTACGTTCTTAATTCATTTCCTAGGACTACCTTGTGGGCATCCATGGTCGATGCCTACAAGGTCTCTAAGGACCTTTCGAAGCTTAGGTTAGACGAATTATTTTCCGAGTTTGAACTTCACGAGCAAACTAATGTGGTCTGGGCCGAGAGAGGTATTGCTCTACTTGCAGGACAAAGAAGCAAGCCACCTACCAGGCAAGAAGATGGACTCGAACCCGATGATGAATTAGAGTCCGAATCCAAAAAGGTGGAAGCAATAGTGAACGTAGTGCGGAAGATCGTTCGGAGGGAAAGGAGGCTACTAAAGAATCAAAAGAGGGCACAATTCAAATCATATCAAAAGAAGGCTTTTCATGCAACATGGGACAACGAAGAAGGCGGTGGCATAACATGCATGGCAAGACCCGAAGAGTCCGAGTCAGAGTCTGAATCCAAATCCAATTACAACACCGACTCCGAACTCGAGGACCACTTCGAGAAGCAACTCAAAGCCGGACCAAAAGAGAAAATTAAGGTTAGCCACTCACTAATTCATATTCTTTACAATACAATTAAAATGCTTAATAGGAAATTAACTAAGTCTGAGTCTAGGGTTGAGTCGTTACTTGAGGAGGTTGAAACCCTCAAGCAAGAGGCTACTCTAACCTCTTCAACTAGTCAAGTTCAAGAGGGAAACTCAACCCAAATTGAAAAACTTGAGGAGGAGAATTCTCTCTTGAAAGACCGAGTTCAAGAGGTTGAGGCTAGGTTGGAAAAGTTCATGTTGGGATCTAAGAACCTTAATCGACTACTTGGAACCCAAAGAGTCGTCTACAACAAAGCCGGACTCGGATTTAAGTCAAAGACTACGAATAGGTCTTATATGTCTATCGTAAATCGTAGTCATCAAAGAGTCCAAGCATGGGTCCCAAAGGTTTTATTGAATTCACATATAAGGACTAATAAGTTTTGGATTCCCCAGGATCAAATTCATTATTTGAATAAACCATATTGGTTCAATGGTCCAGGGGGAGCTAACACTAAAATAGTATACCCGCTTACTTAGCAAAACCATTGAATATTTTACTTTATTTTGTAGAACGGCTAGATAGGGAAAATAGTTAGTCAACTCTTGACAACATAGTATCGGGATGCGGCGAGATGATAGTACGTTAGGGAAACAAAGTCTCGTGTATTCGAGCTAGATAAGGCGTATCTACCTTGGTGCACTTGACCGAGTGGAACTAGCTGAAGCTACCTCGCCATATCCTAAACTAGTTAGACCAGGAAGTAACCCTAAGTGACTTAAGTGATATTTTCTTAAATTTGGCTTTGTCTAAGGAAGTGGTCGTTGTTCCGATCAAAGAAGGCCCCTGTGCCTCGCCACGACCTAGAAGCCAGTTTCTCAAAAAGTTACTTAATGATCTAAAGATTAAATCCGAATCTAACCAAAGGTTGACTATCTTTAATCAATTTAAAATCATCTCACAAAACATATAAGGTGAACAAATTATGAGACACATAGAATGGGTGAGATGTTAAGGATAATTGAAATATACTTAAAACAATCTCTTCAAGATACTACTTATTTTCTCAACTGTTGTACTTAACAACTCTTAGGCCAAAGTTTAGCCCCCCCTACATCTCTTATACTTCATATATTTGACTAAGGGGGAGAGCAAACTAAACTTAAGGGTTATATTATAAACCTTTAGATTATTGGTGTAGAGGGACACACCTCGAACCAATCTATCTAACTACTGCTAGACGCATGCTTGGACTCATATTTGATTTATCTAGATGCATGCATATATGACATTGTTTTTTAAAAACCCTATTTTATACAAAAACCCCAAATTTTTTTTTGATTTATGACAAAAGGGGGAGAAGAGCGAAAGTTAAGGGGGAGTAACACAAAATTTGATTTTGAAAACTAAAGTATCTCTTTCAAAACTCACCTAGGGATAAGGGGGAGTTTTGGTTAAGGGGGAGCTTTTGGGAATGACATTCATCATCTACTATACTTGTTCTATGCTTTAATTTCCTTTACTTTGTGTCGGTTTGCCATAGATCAAAAAGGGGGAGATTGTTGGTGCAGGGGCACTAGATAATCGAACCTGTGTTTTGATTATGGCAAAGGCACAAAGTTAAGTTTACATCGTTATCTCATGAGCTAAATCGAGTGTGCAGAAAAGTACTAAAGCTGGAGCTGAAGGCTAGTGACACCCGGAGGAAGCCACGGTGGTCGGGCGACACTCGAGTGACTTCGGAGGGAGCCGAAGGAATCGAGTGGAAGGTCGGAAGCGAGAGATACAAGATAAGTAACGAGGAAAGCTCGTGTGAGTGAGAGATTGTAAGGTCGTGTCCTCTTTACGGGGATGACCGTAGGCGGTGATCCTGTAGGGGATCGAACGACCGGCTAGAGGGGGGTGAATAGCCCTCTTACAATGGATGTCGGAATTCTCTCGTTCGTTTGCTCGTCTACACAATCGTTAGCGCAAGCGAAAGCATAAACAATAAAGACAAAGCAATAAACGAAAATAAAAACGCTAACAAAGAAGATGTAATGTGGTTCACGGCTACGCCGCTAATCCATGGTCCGATTCGTCCAAGGTGAATCACTCCTCCAAAGCCAATCACTATTGGTCTCTCCTTTGCACCAAGCTAGGTGGAGGTAACCTTTACAATCAAGATCACTCTTCTTACAATAAGAATGGAGTAAAAACAAGTAAGAAGAGTTTAGAGCTTGTGGGGCACTAGGAGGATCATTTGGAGAATAAGCATTCGCCTCTCAAAGGCTCACACCCTCTCTTTTTATAGAGAGGGCTGATTTCTTCCCGTTGGCCGCCACCAGTCGACTGCTGCCCTTGGCAGTCGACTGCCGTCACTACAACGGCCTCTGAACACGTCGGATCCCGACCGTTGTAGTCCAACGGAACTCTTGGCGATCGATGGATGGACTCACCACGATCATGCGCCTCCGTAGACGCCGGCCATCGAGCGGTTCTGTGCCGCGATATCCTCTGGCGATCGACTTCCATTCCATGGCGCGACCATCGGGCATAAACCCATCGATCGGATACCCGGTGAACACACTCGACCGAGCGATGATCGCCATTCCATGGCGATCGTGGTGCCATGTGAAACTCAAACTTAACATAAGTTTGAGCTTCCAGCGGTCGGGTAAATCTTAACCCTTGCGGTAAAGTCTCCGACACTCATCCATTCGTCCAAGTTCACCTAATGAGCTACTTACATTTCACTCATTCTCTCATCTCACTCGAAGTCCCTCGCCGAAGCTCTCTTCGTTCGCGGCCACGTCCCTCGACAGCATCAGGCGCACGGCTCTGCAATGCTCCTTCGCGTCTCTTGCCTCCGAAGTCTGCTTCCTTGGCTTCACTTCAAGTCATCTCGTCCGGCGGTCCCTCGAATGCTCCAAGCGCACGACTTCCGCAAAGTCATCCTTCACTGACTCAAGGACCGAGGTTGTGAGGGTGATCCCGCCAAGGCTCCATGTGCGAATTACTAAGTCCTGCGAGACTCCAACGCACATATCAAATAACAATATCATCCTAACTTAAACCCTTTGCCACACACTTCAAAACCTTATCATGGCAAGAGATTGCCCTAACAATCTCCCCCTTTTTGATGTGTGGCAATCCGTTTAAGTTAGGTAAAAATATTTGATGAAAATTCTAAGGTAAGAAAGCATGTAAACATAAACATGATATAGCAACATGCAACTCCCCCTTAATCCATGAAACTCCCCATACAAATTTTCAAATTTTCTCCCCCTATCATAATTTACTTAAACATAATTACTTCTCCCCCTTTGACACCATCAAAAAGATTAACACTAAGTTATAAATCCATGGCATCAAGTTAAATAAAAGGAAAATACCAAAAACATGATTAAAATCTGAAATCAAAAAATATTGGGCTGTTTTTCAGGTGAGCAATGATCGCTATCAAGATGGCAATGATCGCACAAAGGATTTCGAAATTCTGATTTTCTGGGTGAAATTCAGAAATACATTATAAATTCCAAAAAATTCGAAAAATCATGAAATTTGAGGAACATATTTCTTTTAAGTATATCTATCAATGAAAAATAGTTTTTCAAGAAAAATCATTATATTTTCCAAGATTTGCCAAAAATCCAAAGGCTTTAAAAACCACTAGTTTTTGAGCATGTTAGTATCCATTTTAACACCTAGTATTGATTAGGATTGTTTCAAAACATGAATACATGGATTTTAAAGTAAGAAATTGTTTTGAAAACATATGAAATATCCAACCATGATCTTTGGGCAATATGTCTATGAATTAAACATAAGTCTTCCCCATGATTGGTCTATTATTGCTATTTTGATACCTTAAATGACCATCTAAATGCCATAAGCATTAGTGGACATTTGTATCATCCTAACATCTCACCCATGCTAAGTTTTCAATCAAAGTAGCCTATGGTGAGTGTGAGATGCATCCTAGGGGGTATTTGTATATACTTAACCATTATATTCATACAATTCTATCAAGGTTAAGTATCAACCTATCAATCCTCATGATCATAAAGGCATATATCAATTAATTCTACATTATGATCATGAAATACCTGTATTCATTGAATTGTTCTCATGCATTAGGTATTATATCATGATAATAAACAAATTATCACCTAAGGCATGATTTAAACCCTATTTTTCATGATGACGTGCCAAATTTTAAAATCATAAATACATAGCAATTACATTAATCATCATGATTTGAGCATTATTATCTATTTATGGGCACATTATCATCACCCAAAACTATTCTAAAAATGTTGTCCCGCCATCCTAAGTCAACCAAAATATGATATAGGTCAATTCCATATGGTTGACTACCCTAGGGGTTTTCTAACCCTTAAGGATGGATTTTGGAACCCAAAATAAGTTCTTTCCTATTGGGTTCACTAAAAACTCCTTAGAGATCCATTTCCTAGTTATTACTTTCTTTTATCTTGTCCCCTAGCAATTAGGCATTTATAGGCCTTTTCTTTTCTTTATAACCTAGGCCCTTTTTGTTGAAACTAGCTCTTTGGCTCCCTAAGATCATGTTCAATGTGTTGGAGCCAATTGTGAATTTTTCTAGGGATTTTGTTAAATAATCTACCTTTTCCCTTAAGGCCCTATTTTCATTTATACATGCATCACTAACATCTAATGGCACATAAAGATCATGTGAGCATGCATCATTTAAGCTAGAAGAAATATTATCATTTAAGCATGCATTTTCTTGCTTATTTTCCAATGCCTTAATTTGATTAAGCATGCTTTTATTTTTCTTTTTCATTCCAAATAAGTCCTTAGTTAAACTAGAAATTATGGAAACTATTTTCTTAGGAGAGGCATTCGTTACCATAGTTTCCATATCCTCTTCTTCTTCTTCGGATGAGGAGGATGTAGAAGCTCCCCCTTCACTTGAGCTCTCTCCTCTTGAGCTTGATCCTTCATTTTCGGAGGAAGAGCAATTCAAGTCATCAAAGGCCATCAAGGCCAAATTGGTGACAAAGGCATTCTCCTCATCCGATGATGATGAGGAGGATGAGGATGGGTCATCCCAAGTCCTTGCCTTTAGAGCTTTGGTCTTCCCCTTTTCTTTTGTCTTCTTCTCCTCTTCCTTCTTTTTCTTGCTCCCCTTTTTCTTCTTCTTTTCTTCTTTCTTTTTCTTTTCTTCCTTGCTCTTGTTTAGGAGGGGACAATTATCCCTTATGTGCCCCTCTCCTTGGCAATTGTAGCATATGACCTTCCCCCTTGGTCATCTATTCCTATCATTTGATTTATGAAAATGAAAACCTTTTAAAACACGTCTTACCCTCCTTACCATATAGGCTTCTTCGGTGCTATCCATGGAGGAGGAGGAAGAGGCTTCATCATCGGAGGAGGAGGGGATCTCCATCTTCTTCTTCCCCTTATTTGCCAACAATGCTACTCCCCTTGAAGGTTGTATTTTTGGCTCTTCTTGTATTCCTTCAAGCCTGGATTCATGTAATTCCATAGTGGAGAAAAATTCATCTAGAGTACTTACCTCTAGATTCTTTGAAATGTAAAATGAGTCCACCATTGAACTCCACTTGGATGATCGGGGGAAAGCATCTATGGCCTTCATTATCATATCGCGATTGGAGAGCCTTTCTCCTACAGTTGTTAGTCCAATATAAATTTCTTTGAATCTAGAATGCAAAGAAGTTACCTTTTCTCCCTTTTCTAATTTAATGTTGGATAGTTGGTAGCCGAGGAGGTCTCTCCTTGCTAGCTTCGCCTCGGATGTGCCTTCATGAAGCTCAATTACCTTCTCCCACATCTCCTTGGTGCTTAGGCATTCTCCTATTCGGTTGATTTCTTGTTGGGGGAGCACATTGAAGAGATGATGCTTGGCTTTTGAGTTTGCAAGGTGCTCTTCCCTTTGCCTTTTGGTCCACCTAGATTTCTCTATTGGCTTCCCCTCTTCATCCCTAGGAAAAACGAAACCGGATTCCATTGTAATCATAATATCAAAATCCATTTCGAAAAATACCTCCATTCGCTTCTTCCACCAAGCGAATTCTCCTTCAAACTTTGGAGGATGGATGTTGGAGCCGGCCATTTTGAAAGTTGCTTGTTGTGGCGGTTAGTCCTCGACAAGCTTTCCTTGGCTCTGATACCACTTGTAGGGGATCGAATGGCCGGCTAGAGGGGGTGAATAGCCCTCTTACGATGGATGTCGGAATTCTCTCGTTCGTTTGCTCGTCTACACAATTGTTAGTGCAAGCGGAAGCATAAACAATAAAGACAAAGCAATAAACGAAAATACAAACGCTAACCAAGGTGAATCACTCCTCCAAAGCCAATCACTATTGGTCTCTCCTTTGCACCAAGCTAGGTGGAGGTAACCTTTACAATCAAGATCACTCTTCTTACAATAAGAATGGAGTAAAAACAAGTAAGAAGAGTTTAGAGATTGTGGGGCACTAGGAAGATCACTTGGAGCATAAGCATTCGCCTCTCAAAGGTGTTGGGGTTTCCGGCACCGCGGCGTGTGTGTGTTCGATCATGTTTCGTAAACATGAACACAGTAGAAGCAATTAAAAATAATAAATCTATATTTATTACAACACACACAACACACTCATGCTATTACAACAAGTGTAGACATAACCGTAAATTAAAATTTGCAATAAAAGAAATTATCTACATTATACCTTTCGTATGACGTGTAGCGGGAACGGCATCAACCGGAACGATCCTCGTAAGAATCGTCTCTATCCGAATCCACGCTGAGCTCCTCGGGATGACTTCGCTAAGTCACGAGCTTCGTCTTCGTACGGGTTACTAGCCTCGTGTTGAAGACGACGTGATCGAGAGATGATCACGATCCGAATCCAAATTCGGATCCTCAAACGAGTTCACAAAACTCGCTTCTCCGGAGAGGTATTCGTCAACCAATTGACGAATCCTTCGTCCTCCACCTCAGAGGATTACCGGAGATCAAATCCCCGGTAAGTAAGGCGCTATCGGAGCACTAACCGTCGTCCAAACGACGCTCCGACGAAAGGAGGAGAAGCTGTCCAGAAAACTGGACAGCTTTTGGTGGAGGAATAGAGGCCGGCCAAGAAGAGATAGAAGCTCACCTTATCACCGAACCTAGAGGAGATCACCGGAGGGTCACCGGAGGTTCACCGGCTGAAGCTTGGTCGCCGGCAACAAGTTGGACGGCGGCACAAGTGGTTGGGCGGCGGCACAAGGCTGTTGGCGCCGAAAACTCCAAGGAGGTGGGCGGCAACTAGCTTTAGGGTTTTGGATGATTAGAGCTTAACAATCCCTTAAGCCCTCTTTTATAGAGAACTAATTCTCTTAATGGTTAATGGATCATATCCATAAAGCCCGTTAACCCGCTCCATTAAGATAAGTTAAAATAAACCAAACCATGATGGTTTATTTTAAGTTAAAACGAACCGAACCAACTTTTGGTTCATTCGCTTTAAAATAAACCAAACCCTTTGGTTTATTCTCATCCATTGGATTAGAACCAAACCATTTTGGTCCATCCATTATGTCTTCATAAGACACGGCCCATCCACGCTTCCATTGCGACTGAAACAATTTCATGCTCGCTTATGTTTGGTCCAACCAAACATAGTTTCTCTCGGTCGAGAATCCCATTCTCAAGCTCGCTTTAAATCCTTTGGATTACACTCGCGCGTGACCAAATAGGTTCTCGGTTTATGTTGGTCGTCTATAATTAACCATTAATTATAGAACGATCATGAGTGGCACCTAGTAGTACATCATGATCCCCAATTAACCAAAAAGATCAACGGTTGATCCAGAACTATTTCTGAAACCCTTCAGTAGCTCTAATGAATCGTGCCCCATTCCCTTCACTCATCTTATACCCACTTGGTTCAGGACATGGTCTATTGTGTCAGTCCCCACTAGGCTGACTACGTCACACCTAGCCCAAGTATCATTTCCTCATCCTACGGATTCTAGTTACTCCACATGTATCGAAGAGTACCTTACTCTAAACATGTAATGCTTTGGCCAAAGACTTTAGTAACAATCCGACGAGAGGCCATGGGTATACATCTCCTCGCAAGGAGTGGTGAATCCTGTATAGGCTATTCAAACACCTTCGATCACTTCGACTTATACCCAATCATCCCGGGTCCACATCTCCTTAGAGATGTTTGCTTAAGATGTCAAAGCATAAGTCTCCATGATCAAGATGACTTGAATACCGCAAGTCAAAGGAACATCGCACTTAAGCCACAGTAAGAACTTCATTGACATATCTATATATGCAGAGAACCATATGAAGTCTTACGGCTGGTCACTCCAATGAACTAGTTACCATAACTAGCATCCACGATTAACTCCAGACATCACTATGTCTCCAGCCAGTGAGAATCAGCTGCTTGGATACACCAAGGAGTATACCTCGTGCTAGTCTCGACAGAATTGATGGTGTCCAAATCCATCAATTCATCGACTAGGGATAATTCCGATACATCACAATTACACATGTAGAGATACTCACTAGTTGTGATCCAATCACAAATTCTCTCATGCTGTGAATCGCATCATGGACATTCAGTAAATGAGTTTAAGATCCAATCAAATACATTAAACATGTATACTCAAATAGTGAATCTTCATTTATCATATAAATGGTTCATACATAAGGCGATTGCCTTAGGACATCTCTCATATATTACTAACAGACTCCCACTTGGCCTAATGCCAATCGCTATGGTATCCAATACCATAAGCTCAAACATGACCCTCAAACTTACTTTGAGGTAATGCCTTAGTCAAAGGATCCGCTAAGTTCCTTTCAGTGGGAATTTTCTCGATTTGTATTTCGTTCCTACTGATGATCTCTCTGATAAGATGATAGCGGCGAAGCACATGTTTGGATCATTGATGAGACCACATCAAGTTCAAAGATGAACTTCTTGATCCAAACCGCTTCCTTTGTCGCCTAGTCGCAACGATTCCCGCCTTAGTGGCGTAATCCGCTATAGTGTCAAGCTTGGAACCTTTCCAACTTATTGCGCCTCCATTCTAGGTGAATACATATCGGTGAGACATGGAATCATCCTTATGCATGCGAGTCGCATCTGTATACCCACGTATCACCATGTACCCTTCTCCATATATTAGGAACGCATCCTTAGTTCTTCTTAAGTACTTAAGGATCATCTTAACATCCACCCAATGATCCATTCCTGGATCAGACTGGTATCTGCTCGTGACACTCAGAGCATACGATACATCGGGCCTCGTACATAACATAGCAAACATGATAGATCCTATTGCGGATGCATAGGGAATCTTACTCATGCAAATCCTCTCGTCTTCTGTGCGCGGACACATAGACTTCGAAAGGTGTACCCCATGCCTGATGGGCAAGAAACCTTTCTTGGATTCCGACATGCTAAACCTCTTTAGCACTCGGTCTATATATGTAGACTGCGAAAGACCAAGCAACCGTTTCGATCTATCTCTATAGATCTTAATCCCGAGGATGTAGGTTGCTTCTCCCAGGTCTTTCATGGAGAATGTCTTGAATAACCAAACCTTCACTGACTGTAAGATTGAAACATCGTTTCCTATAAGTAGTATGTCATCGACATACAATACTAGGAATACGACTGCACTCCCACTAACCTTCTTGTACACACAAGGTTCGTCTGGATTTTGTGAGAAATTAAACTTTTTTATTGTCTCATCAAAATGGATATTCCAAACTCGGATGCTTGCTTCAATCCATAAATGGATCGCCGCAATTTGCATACCTTGGTTTTATCAACCGATGTGAAACCCTCGGGTTGTATCATATACACGCCCCTCGAGCAAGTTTCCATTAAGGAAAGCCGCTTACATCCATCTGCCATATCTCATAATCATAATGAGCCGCTATGGCCAGGAGCATCCGAATGGATTTAAGCATAGCAACAGGCGAATAGGTTTCGTCATAATCAACACCTTGTTTTTGACGATATCCTTTCGCCACCAATCTAGCCTTATAGGTAATCACATTACCATCCATGTCGGTTTTCTTCTTGAAAACCCACTTGCACCCTATAGGCTTTATGCCTTCAGGTGGGTCAACCAAGTTCCAAACTTGGTTTTCGTACATGGAATCCATTTCCGACTTCATGGCACCAAGCCACTTATCCCTTTCTGAACTTGTCAGAACTTCTTCATAACTGGTAGGCTCCTCATCATCAATGAGTAACACGTCGTTCGATTCACTTACGAGAAATCCATATCTCTCAGGAATATTGTGTGTTCTACCAGATCTACGAAGATGTGGTGTTACAATAGGTCCAGCCGATTGCTCATCACTATGAGTTGTCGGTCGTTGTGCTTCACCAGGTATCTCATCAATATCTATTTGAGTCTCTCGAGCCTCCTCAAGCTCGACGACACTCCCACTGTTTTCTTGCAAGAGAAACTCTTTCTCTAGAAACACAGCATGCCTTGAAACAAACACCTTTTGTTCCACAGGATGATAGAATTGGTAACCCCTTGTTTCCTTAGGGTATCCAATAAATAGACATTTATCAGACTTAGCATCCAGTTTGTCTGATACAGTCCGCTTCACATAAGCAGGACAACCTCATATCTTCAAGTAAGATACATGAGGTTTCTTACCATTCCATATCTCATATGGAGTAGTTGAGACTACCTTGGTAGGCATTCTGTTTAACAAGTAAACAGCTGTCTGAAGTGCATAACCCCAAAAGGACTTGGGAAGAGTCGCATGATTCATCATTGACCTGACCATGTCCAACAAGGTCCGGTTACGCCTCTCAGATACACCATTATGCTGTGGTGTATAGGGCGGAGTCCATTGAGACAATATGTCATTGTCTCTTAGATAATCAAGAAACTCTTGACTTAAGTATTCACCACCTCGATCCGATCGAAGTATTTTAATACTCTTGTCATGTTGTTTCTCTACTTCATTTCTGAATTCTTTGAACCTTTCAAAGGCTTCAGACTTGTGTTTCATCAAGAACACATACCCAAACCGTGAGTGATCATCGGTGAAGGTAATGAAGTAGCTATAGCCTCCTAAAGCTTGAGTTGACATAGGTCCACATACATCGATGTATTAGACCTAGTAACTCTCCCACTCGTTCACCTTTTCCAGTAAAAGGTAACTTAGTCATCTTGCCTTTTAAGCATGATTCGCATGTATCGTATGAATCCAATTCAAACGATTCCAGAATTCCACATCGGTGTAATTCGGACATGCGTTTCTTGCTTATATGGCCAAGACGACAATGCCACATATAGGAGTCTATGTGATTATCCTTTCGAGCACTGTTGTTGCTCGCTTCGATATTGCAAATGTCACTGGATACGTCCAACGTATAAACACCATTGCTTAAAGTTCCAGTCCCATAAAGAACCCCATTCAAAGTTATGTAACAACAATTGTTACTAAACGTCAAATGGAAACCATTTCTATTTAAACAAGAAATAGAAATGATGTTCTTTATCAACAAAGGAATATAAAAGCAATTGTCCAGTTCTAAGACAAGTCCTGCAGGGAGTTTCAACAAATACGTTCCGATGGCGAGTGCAGCAACCTTTGCTTCATTCCCAACACGTAAATTTGACTCTCCTCTGACAAGTCTTCTTCTATTCCTTAGCCCCTGTATGTCATTACATATATGTGAGCCACACCCAGTATCCAATACCCAAGTGTCTAAGGAAATAGAATGACAATCAATAAAGAAGATTTCTGAAGAAGATGGGGCATCCGATGCCTTATCCTTCTTCACGGACTCTTGATAAATCTTGCACTTTCTTCGCAAATGGCTCTCCTTGCCATAATGATGGCAAGTGCCCTTTGAGGTTACGCCTTTTAGCCTTTTTCTTCTTCTCTCTTGTTGTTCCTTTGACTCCTCTTAGAACCTTTCTTCGAGGAATCAACTAACAACACTGCCCCCTACTCATGCTTCTCGTAAGGCTCCATAGCCTTCAAAGATGTTGAGCAAGATCACAGATGAACCTCCTAGCATCTCAGAGGTGAAGAGGAGCTTTGAGACTTCGAACCTTTCGAATCTCACTTGCTCATCAACCAACTCACAAAGATGAAGGACTACGATATGAGCATCCATATGCTCATGCTGCTTCTACAGCTCAGGTACCATCGCCGCTAGCATGATGCAACTCATTTGTTCAATCACTCACATGTTTCGATAGGCCAACAATTGGTCCATAGTTGCATCGTCACTAGACAAGTGAAGAGGCACTTCGAGGACATACACAAGCTTTTCACCTTGAGAACAATTCTCAAGTTTCTAAGCCACCCAAGAAGTTCATACTAATTTATTTGAATCCAAAATGGAACGCAAATTCAAACACATCATGATCAATATATTAACTTAGAAATACAAAACGAGCATATATGAGAAAGATGATTTTAAAATGCATCAATATACATTTATAAATCCCATTCATTTTTCGAATTTCAAAAACCCCAAAATCACTTCGGGAGATCGTAGGTCCATCTCCGAATGGGCTGATATCCATCATAGTTATGAACAACCTCGGAGAGAGTCCAACAAGCCATTCATAACTACGACGGTAGGTATCATCTATACCGATTGCATATCCCGTATATGCAACTATCACAATGTGCTATCAACTAATTGAATGTTCACACATACATCGGGTTGTTAACACATTAACAAGTATGCATCATATGCATAGCACCCAACTTCACCTCCCTTTACATCGACCTTGGAGAGAGTCCAACAAATCGATGCTCCAGGTTAAAGCCAACCCATTAATCAGGACATAGTTTTAATATGGTTAGAGCGCATTCAACCAATTAGCCCAGCTTGGAGAGAGTCCAACAACCAAAGCTAACGATTGACCTCTGACTCTTACCATATTAGTATTAAACTATTCTATGGTTTGAACATATTCAGGTTCGAGCCGGGCTTGGAGAGAGTCCAACAACCCAAACAAGAAACAGAACTCTGGTTCTAACCATATTAATGGAAGGTGTAGGCTTTAATATTGATTAAAGGTTTTTATGTCTCATCCTCTTTGCATGCAAATAACTATTATCTACATGGCATGACATACATGGCATACATCTACATGTCACGACACGCATGGCATAATGTTATGCATCTAATGCAATTACATGGCATACACTTATGTCATGTTTATAATTTCATTATATGTCATAACTATTTATGGAAATAAAATATGTTTAAGATTTGATTCTCCAAATCAAATCATAATTAAATTAGGAAACAAATTTCCAAATCTAATCACATATTTTATTCATGGAATTATTTGATTAAGAAAAATCTATTTAGGAAACCAATTTCCTAAATCATTAAACTACTTATGGAAATAAAATATTTTAAGATTTGATTTCCCAAATCAAATCATGATTAAATTAGGAAACAAATTTCCAGAATCTAATCAAATATTTTATTTATGGAAAATATCAATTTCCATAAATACTTCCAACTTTCCAAAAGTGGAAGATTTCCATAAATACTTCTAGAATTTCCAAAATTGAAAAATTTCCATAAATACTTCTAAATTTCCTAAATTTAGAAAATTTCCAGAAATACATTATGACTATCGCAAAACCATTTTTACGATTATGTCTAAACACAACCGGGCTCGATACCATCGTTGGTTTCCGTGATCACAAGGCAGGTGTGTTCGATCATGTTTCGTAAACATGAACACAGCGGAAGCAATTAAAAATAATAAATCTATATTTATTACAACACACACAACACACGCATGCTATTACAACAAGTGTAGACATAACCGTAAATTAAAATTTTCAATAAAAGAAATTATCTACGTTATACCTTTCGTATGACGTGTAGCGGGAACGGCATCAACCGGAACGATCCTCGTAAGAATCGTCTCTATCCGTATCCACGCCGAGCTCCTCGGGATGACTTCGCTAAGTCACGAGCTTCGTCTTCGTACGGGTTACTAGCCTCGTGTTGAAGACGACGTGATCGAGAGATGATCACGATCCGAATCCAAATTCGGATCCTCAAACGAGTTCACAAAACTCGCTTCTCCGGAGAGGTATTCGTCAACCAATTGACGAATCCTTCGTCCTCCACCTCAGAGGATTACCAGAGATCAAATCCCCGGTAAGTAAGGCGCTATCGGAGCACTAACCGTCGTCCAAACGACGCTCCGACAACAAAGAAACAAGCTGTCCAGAAAAACTGGACAGCTTTTGGTGGAGGAATAGAGGCCGGCCAAGGAGAGATAGAAGCTCACCTTATCACCGAACCTAGAGGAGATCACCGGAGGGTCGCCGGAGGTTCACCGGCTGAAGCTTGGTCACCGGCAACAAGTTGGACGGCGGCACAAGTGGGGCGGGCAAAGCGCTGGGCGCAAAACTCCAAGGAGGTGGGTGGCAACTAGCTTTAGGGTTTTGGATGATTAGGGCTTAACAATCCCTTAAGCCCTCTTTTATAGAGAACTAATTCTCTTAATGGTTAATGGATCATATCCATAAAGCCCATTAACCCGCTCCATTAAGATAAGTTAAAATAAACCAAACCATGATGGTTTATTTTAAGTTAAAACGAACCGAACCAACTTTTGGTTCATTCGTTTAATATAAACCAAACCCTTTGGTTTATTCTCATCCATTGGATTAGAACCAAACCATTTTGGTCCATCCATTATGTCTTCATAAGACACGCCCATCCACGCTTCCATTGCGATCAAACAATTTCATGCTCGCTTATGTTTGGTCCAACCAAACATAGTTTCTCTCCGAGAATCCCATTCTCAAGCTCGCTTTAAATCCTTTGGATTACACTCACAGCGCGTGTGACCAAATAGGTTCTCGGTTTATGTTGGCCGTCTATAATTAACCATTAATTATAGAACGATCATGAGTGGCACCTAGTAGTACATCATGATCCCCAATTAACCGAAAAGATCAACGGTTGATCCAGAACTATTTCTGAAACCCTTCAGTAGCTCTAATGAATCGTGCCCCATTCCCTTCACTCATCTTATACCCACTTGGTTCAGGACATGGTCTATTGTGTCAGTCCCCACTAGGCTGACTACGTCACACCTAGCCCAAGTATCATTTCCTCATCCTACGGATTCTAGTTACTCCACATGTATCGAAGAGTACCTTACTCTAAACATGTAATGCTTTGGCCAAAGACTTTAGTAACAATCCGACGAGAGGCCATGGGTATACATCTCCTCGCAAGGAGTGGTGAATCCTTTATAGGCTATTCAAACACCTTCGATCACTGACTTATACCCAATCATCCGGGTCCACATCTCCTTAGAGATGTTTGCTTAAGATGTCAAAGCATAAGTCTCCATGATCAAGATGACTTGAATACCGCAAGTCAAAGGAACATCGCACTTAAGCCACAAGAAGAACTTCATTGACATATCTATATATGCAGAGAACCATATGAAGTCTTACTACTGGTCACTCCAATGAACTAGTTACCATAACTAGCATCCACGATTAACTCCGACATCACTATGTCTCCACCAAAGGAGAATCACCGCTTGATACACCAAGGAGTATACCTCGTGCTAGTCTCGACGTAATTGATGGTGTCCAAATCCATCAATTCATCGACTAGGATAATTCGATACATCACAATTACACATGTAGAGATACTCACTAGTTGTGATCCAATCACAAATTCTCTCATGCCGTGAATCGATCGTGACATTCAGTAAATGAGTTTAAGATCCAATCAAATACATTAAACATGTATACTCAAATAGTGAATCTTCATTTATCATATAAATGGTTCATACATAAGGCGATTGCCTTAGGACATCTCTCATATATTACTAACAAAAGGCTCACACCCTCTCTTTTTATATAGAGGTCTAATTTCTTCCCGTTGGCCACCACCACTACGATCACGCTTGGCGATCACACATAATCCCTCCTCGAACACGCCGGATCCTCGACCGCTGTAGTCCAACGGAACTCTTGGCAATGATCGATGGACCTCACCAATGATCGGCCGCCTCCGTAGTCGATCGCTTCACGGCTACGAAGCGTTCTCGTCGCGATATCTTCTCGGCAATGATCGCCATTCCATGGCAATGACCATCGGGCATAAACCCATCAATCGGATACCAGTCGAACACACTCGACTCAGAGCAGTCGACTGCCATTCCATGGCAGTCGATTGGTGCAGTGTGAAACTCAAACTTAACATAAGTTTGAGCTTCCGGCGGTCGGGTAAACCTTAACCCTTGTGGTCAAGTCTCCGACACTCAGCCATTCGGCCAAGTTCACCTAATGAGCTACTTACATTTCACTCATTCTCTCATCTCACTCGAAGTCCCTCGCCGAAGCTCTCTTCGTTCGTGACCACATCCCTCGGCAGCATCAGGCGCACGGCTCTGCAATGCTCCTTCGCGTCTCTTGCCTCCGAAGTCTGCTTCCTTGGCTTCACTTCAAGTCATCTCGTCCGGCGGTCCCTCGGATGCTCCAAGCGCATGGCTTCCGTAAAGTCATCCTTCACCGACTCAAGGACAGAGGTTGTGAGGGTGAACCCGCCAAGGCTCCATGTGCGAATTACTAAGTCCTGCGAGACTCCAACGCACATATCAAATAACAATATCATCCTAACTTAAACCTTTTGCCACACACATCAAAACCTTATCATGGCAAGAGATTGCCCTAACAGATCCGACTAAGACTTCTTGTGGAAGGTTTAGGTTGAGATCGGACGGTTAGAAACCGTCGTATTTATCATTTTTCGAGCTAACCTCTTACTGCAAGGAAGTGGCCAGGCTGGCAGTCGACTGCTGGACATTGGGCATTCGGCTGATGCTCATCAGTCGACTGATGGGAGGCATCAGTCGATTGATGGAGACGAATCAGCCTTTGCGCTAGGTCAAAACGGATAACGTTTGACGCGGCCACTTCGCGATAAAATTTGGACAACTTCGTGATCTGTTCCAAAAAAAAAGGACACAAATTCAGAGGCAAAAATCTATAAAAGGAGGGGAGGATTCCAACTCCAAATATCATCAAGTTTATTCATCAAGTGCTCTACAACGCCAACGCCTAACACTGCTTATAACGCCGACGCGATAACAAGCTCAGATCTTCTTCGTTCACAGCGATCTAGTAATATATTTTAATATTGTATTCGTTGTTTTTATTCGTAAGCAGGTGAGGTAGGCTTGTTGCCTCATCCTCGCATTTCCGGATTTTGTATTCGTTGTCTCCTACCTCCAACGAGGAGGAGACGTTATAGTCTTGGCCCTCCGTGATGCGGTCTAGGACCGATAGGGCCTTGGAGTAGCAAATCACCTGGGTTGTGAACCAAGTAAAATAAATGTGTCACTTTATTTTCCGCTGTGCTTACTCGTTTACTTGTGTCTCAACGAACGAATTCGAACGAAAGATTTACGATCGCTATTCACCCCCCCCCTCTAGCGACGCTTCTCGATCCAACAGAAAAAGGCATGGTTTCTTGACGGCTTTTAGGGCGATTTGCTACTGCAAATCAGGGTCTCCAAGTTGATATCAAGAAACCAAGCGATCAAGCATTCAAGAGCATTTGTAAAGTGTTTCCTTTACTTGTTTTGCTTTGTATTTCATTGTATTTGCTTGTAGCATTTTGATTATTGTTGTAATCATATTGTACGAGGTTTCTCCGCCTCCGGATTGTTCCGAGAAGGAGTGTTTATTAGTGGTTGTGTGTGCATCACTAGAGCTCGATCAGTGGAGTAGGAACCTTGAGGTTCCGAACCACGTTAAACAATTGTGTTTGCGTGTTTGTCTTGCTTTTCGTTATTACTATTATTATTCCGCTGCACATAACGAGTTTTGTAGAGACGACCGCGAATGAATTCCATCATCGTACGAACAAGCATGATGCTATTCACCCCCCCCCTCTAGCGGCCTCAAATCTCCAACAATTGGTATCAGAGCCAGGTTCTTCTATGGACTAACCGTCGGGAGCTAGGACAAAGAAGCTAGAGGGTGAAGATGGAAGAACAATTGGGATGGGATATTAACACACCGATCCCTTACTCCTTCTATGGACAATAAGGATTTAGACAATGGAAGGCGAGAATTGAGGAGTTCCTAATGATGAGGGATTTCGAAGAATGGTCCATTTTAATGGAAGGATATAGCTATCCAAGAGGACCAAAAGGTGGATTCCTCAAGAAAAAGAGATGGACCAAAGAGCAAGTCCAAGCCTTCGAAAAGAATGAGAAGGTAATGAAGTTTTTAATTGATTTAATACCTAACAATATCTTGTGTATGTTAGGTAATTATGTAGATGCAAACGAGCTATGGAGCCAAGTGGCCAAGCTCCATGAAAGCCCATCAAATGTTCAAGAGGAAGAGACCGAAGAGGCTAATGCATCATCCTCACAAGGAAGTGAGGACTTGGAGGTTGAGAGATCATCAACATCCAAGGAGGAAGAGGAAGTAGAATCGGAGGAGACCTCCACCTCTAGGATTGAGGGGGAGGAGACTAGAGCATCCTCAACACCGGAACAACAAGAAGAACCATCTACATCTGGTAGAGAGGAAGAGCAAGCTCAAGAGAACCTCATCTCCACCCTAGGTAACTCAAACATGGTAATTTCAAATAAAATCCATATAATGTGTTTGAGTGTAGGGAGTATGGGCACTACAAGTGCAAGTGCCCAAAGAAGGTTAAGAAGGCTCCACCAGTGCCTAAACCTCAAGAAAGATCAAAAGATGTCGGTATCCTCACTAGAAGAATCAAAGAGCACGTCATTTGCTTCAAGTGCCAACAACGGGGGCATTTTAGGAATTCATGCCCTAGGGGGAGCAAGAAAGTCAAAGAGGGAGCTATACATGTAGGGGGAGCCTCCAAGGCAAACCCTAAGGTATATTTCAATAATGCACCTTCTAAATTTAAAAGCCAAAAGCATGCTAGGAATTTTAATTCTCTTGCAATTCACCATGAAAAGCATGCTAGAGATATATATTTTTGCTTAGGTGCTAAAAATTGTTGGTGCAGTGGGCACCAAAGTCGAACCGGTATTTTGATTATGGCAAAAGGCTCAATAGTTAAGGGTATATTTGTTATCTTATGAGCTCAATTAAGTGTGCAGAAATGCTAAAGTTGAGCGGAAGGTCTGCGACACCCCGTGGGAACCGAGGTGGTCGGGCAACGCCAGAGGGACTTCGGAGGAAGCCGAGGTACTCGGGTGAAGACCGGAAGCGAGGCTACAAGGTAAGCTCGTGAAAGCGGGCAAGGTTGTCGCAGCGAGATCCGACCAATACCTCCAATGGAAGGTCTAGGTCGAGATCGATGGTTAGAACCATCGTACTTATATTTTAAGCTAACTTGTATCAGCCCAAAACCCTTTGACTACATAATCGCTAGTCAAGTTCCAGCCTCGAGAAGAGCTCGAATTTCAAGGGGGTGAATTTGGACTTGACTCGTGTTTTGGTACAAAGGGTGATGTGGCATCAAGGTGGACATCCAAACCATCACCAAGCTTCCTTGTGGTGGACGCCCAAAATAAGGTGAGTTGGCACAAGATGGTTGGCTCCCATGATGTGGCACAAGTTGAATGGCTCCAACAAGTTGGCGCCCAAGGAGGTTGGAGGTGGCACAAGGTGGTTGGATGAAACACCTCATCCTCAAGTTGGCGCCCAAGGAGGTTGGAGGTGGCACAAGGTGGTTGGATGAAACACCTCATCCTTGAGTTGGCGCACAAGGAGGTTGGAGGTGGCACAAGGTGGTTGGATGAAACACCTCATCCTTGAGTTGGCGCAAAGGATGTGGATGAACAAGTCTTGGGGGATAAGAACCTCACCTTGGACACTACCTATGTCTAAATTAATAGATCAATATCCATAAATAGACATGTTCAAGCCAAGCAAATAACAAGAATTCAAGAGCTCTCAACACGCCGTCGTAACGCCGCTACTACTACTCACATTTGCTACTGAAGTGCGCCGATAACGAAAAGCTACATCTTCTACTTATAAGAGTTGTCGGTATATTTATTTAAGTTCTACTTCTTTAAATTGTCTTTGTGCTTTAATCGTAACAAGGAAAGGGGAGTGTCCTTTGCCTTGATTTCTTTTGTAATCGCTGTTCTACTTCCAACGAAGAGGAGTGGTTTTAGTGAATTGCCCTCCGCACGTGATCAAGGATCACTAGGGCCGTGGATTAGCAATCGAAAGATTGTGAACCACGAAAAATATCTTGTCTACTTTATATTTCACTGTGCATTCTCTACTTGCTTTTACTTATTGCAAAAGTTTTTAACGACATCAGACGCTTATTCACCCCCTCTAGCGACACTTTCGATCCAACAATTGGTATCAGAGCCGGGGGCGCTAAGATTCGGTGAAACCACCAATCTAGCTTTGTTTTTTTTTTTTACAGATTTTTTATTTATTTATTTCTGTTTTCGTGATAATTATTTCACTTGCTTATCTTCTCCTACATATAGAATTGCATTAGAGGCTTTAGGATCCGGATAAGGTTGTCCTTCGGTTAGATCCCGAGTAAGGTTGTCCTCCGGAACTTCAACGACATTCGTGACATTTGATTGTTTATTTCTTTTGCAAGTTACATTTTATATATCTTTTTACTTCTCAAGACTACTAATCCAAGACGAAAGTCTTGGAATATTCTTTCCGTGTGTTTTGCAAGATTCTTTTCGCTGCTCTTCTTCTTGTTTTTAAATGGCCCATCTCAAGGGTTTAGCACCGCACTCGACCCCGCTTTACAACGGTAATGACTTTCGTTATTGGAAGGGTCGGATGGAATGCTTTCTTAAAACCCAATCGAGATGTGGATCGTAATCCAAACCGTTTCACACTTCCTATTAATGAAGATGGTGAATCTTTGGGTTACGATCAATGGTCAAATTCCATGAAAAAAGTAGAAGCCGATGCCAAGGCAACTCAAATCTTGCAATGTGGGTTGTCCAAGGAAGAGCTCAACCGCGGCCCCTTCATTAGTGCAAAGGACTTATGGACCAAGCTAGTGGAACTACACGAAGGCACCGACGACACGAAGGTATGTAAAAGAGATTTACTTTTAAATAAATTGTATAACTTGAAAATGCAGGAAAACGAGACCGCAACTCAACTACATGCTCAGATCCAAGACATCGCCAACCAACTCCATGCCATCGGACAAAAGGTCGAGAATCGCGAATTATCGTATTCTCTTAACTCGCTTCCTAGACCACCTTGTGGGCATCCATGGTCGATGCCTACAAGGTCTCCAAGGACCTTTCTAAAATTAGGTTAGACGAATTGTTTTCGAACTTGAATTACATGAGCAAACTAACGTGGTCCGTGCCGAGAAGAGTATTGCGTTAGTTGCAGTTCCAAGAAGAAGAAGCCCGCAAAGCCACCCCAAGGAAGAAGATTTAGTCCGAATCGAAGTAGACTCGAATAGAATCCGAACTAGTCAATCTAGTTCGAAGATGATCAAGAGACGAAACGACCAACAACTCAAGGTAAGCCTAAACCTAATTCAAATACTTCTAATTTTAGATGCTATGAGTGCAATGTGTTCTGGCCACATCAAGTCCGAGTGCCCAAAGCTAAAGAATAACGATCAAAGACCAAGAAAGCGCTTAAACGCTACTTGGGAGGAGTTGTCGGAGGAAGAAGACGATATCCAAGCTCTAATGGCTAAGCCGATCGAGCACGACTCAAAATCAAGAAGAGTCCGAGTCCGAATCCGGCGATGAGCTTCCATTCAAGACAAGCCACGGATCCGTATCCGGTTCAAAAGAATCATTAAGGGTAAGTCGGTCGTTACTTAATACTTTGTATGGTGCAATTAAATTTTTAAATAAGAAACTAGCTAAGTCCGAGTCCAAGGTCGAGACTTAATTGAGGAGGTTAACCTTCTCAAACATGAGGTCTCCCTAACCTCTTCGACTACTCAGATTCAAGAGGAGGACTCAACCTGCTGAAAAGCTTGAAGTTGAGAACTCGCTTTTGAAAACACAAGTCAAGACCTTAGGAACACGCTAAAGGTTCACTTTGGGATCCAAGGGACTTGACCTCTTACTTGATCACAAAGGGCCGTACAACAAGGCCGACTCGGGTTTAACTCAAATACAACCAATAAGTCATATATGTCTATAGTAAACCAACATAAGAAAATGTCCAAGCATGGGTCCCTAAGACCACTTTGATTTCAACTTTAGGATCTAACATGTATTGGGTTCCTAAGGACCAAATTCACTATGTGAATAGACCCACTGATTCAATGGTCCAGGGGAGCCAATACAAAATGTATTTTTGTTAAGTCTTAGAAATTGCATGCTTAGTTTTTCCTTTATTTTTAGAATGGTTAGATAGGACTCATAACCAACTAAAATCCTGCAAAAAGATTGAGCCTCGGGAGCCTCTTTCAAAAATAAACCAACTAAAATCCTATTTAAAAGATTGAGCCTCGGGAGCCTCTTTTCAAAAATAACTAGTTAGACCAAGACGTAGTCTCAAGTAAGTCGAGTTATCAATTTCTTGAAATTAGCTTTGTCTAAGGAAGTGGTCGTTGTTCCGATCAAAGAAGGCCTCTCAGGCTCGCCACGACTGAAGCTAATCTCTTGAAAAGATTACTTGATGAGCTTAGACTAAATGATCTAACCTAATGTTGGTTAATTTAAATTCATTAAAATTAATCAAGTAAATTGAAAGTCATCTCACAATAACACATAGGAATAACATGTTTTGATCATGTAGATATTGGTGAGATGATTTAGGTTTAAAACTTACAAACAACCCTTTAGTAATTCCAATATCCGATCCAACTACCTTATGTGTAGGATCAATGGATGTTGGATGCTGGTTGCTCCCACACATGACCGGGATCAACTCAAATTTTCGGTTACGATTCAAACGACAAGGATCTAGCCTTCGAAATAACGGCAAGCTCAAAATCATCGGATCGTGATATTGAGCTCAACTCTAACTTTACAATTCAAAATGTCTTATTAGTAGAAAACTTTCAATATAATTTACTTAGTGTAAGCCAATTGTGTGATAACAATTATAAGGTCATATTTCTAGAAAATGAATGCGTAATCAAAATAAATGCAACATCTAAAATAATACTTAAAGGAACTAGGAGTAGCAACATCTACACAATAAATTTACCTAACTCTCAACCAAGTGTCTTATGACACAAAGAAGAGGAATCTTGGTTATGGTAATCAAGACTCGACACTGCGCACTCCAAGACTGGCCCACAAGATGAGTCGAGTGGCTTGGTTATAGGTTTGCCTAAACTAAACAACTTGGATAATAAAATATGTAATGCTTGTCAACAAGGTAAACAATCTAGGACACAACATCAATTAACTAATCAAGAACGAACCAAAAGTGTTCTTGAGCTCCTACACATGGATCTATTTGATTCACATGGAGCTAAGTCACTCAATGGTAGTCAATTTTGCTTAGTCATAATTGACGACTATTCTAGATTTACTTGGGTTAGGTTTATCAAACATAAAAATGATACCCTAGACCAACTAATCAATCTTTGTAGGTTAATCAAAATCAAAAGAACCTTAAGATTAAAAGATTCTAGAAGCTTATCATGGTGGTGAATTCAAAACCACATGTTTACAGATTGTCAGAACCTAAACGGATACCACCATGAGTTTTCATGTCCTAGAACCCCACAACAAAATGGGTTAGTCGAACGGAAAAATAGAACCCTACAAGAAGCCGCTAGGACAATGTTAAACGAGTATAACCTACCCGATAGATTTTGGGCAAGAGGCCGTTAGTACGGCTTGCTATGTCCAAAATAGGATCCTTATGGTAAAGAGGCACCAAAAGACCTCAGACGAGATTTATCACGATAAAATACCGAACATCAAGTACTTTAGGTATTTGGATGCAAGGTACATATCTTAAACACTAAGGATTACCTAGGGAAATTAAAATCCAAAACCCCATCGAACCTTTCTAGGATACTCAACCACCGCAGAGAGCTTTAGGGTATACAATCACGACACTCTTAGAGTCGAAGAAACCATTAATATAGTTTTACGAAGGACACGAACCCGTTCAATCCTTAACAAAACCAACTAGCAAATCAACTTATAGCGAACCCGACTCGATCTTGAACTTGAATCTCGTCCTAACCCAAGTCATCCTATCGACCAAGTGATAGATGACTCTAACCCAATCAAACTAGAACTCACCCAAGTCATCCTATCGACCAAGTGATAGATGACCCTAACCCAGTCACACTAAGACTCAAACAAATCATCCTATCAATCAAGTTATAGGTGATCCAAATTTAGGGTTGAACTAGAGCTTCATATCGAAACCTTAGTCAAATCTCGTTAATTTCCAAAATCGAACCCAAAACTATTGAACAAGCACTTCTTGATCCCATTTGGATTATTGCTATGCAAGAAGAGCTAGCTCAATTCACTAGAAATGAAGTCCGGGAATTAGTACCACCACCTAAAGAAAAATCAATTATTGGAACAAGGTGGGTATTTGAAATAAACTTGATGATAAAGGTGAAGTAGTTAGAAATAAAGCTAGGTTAGTCGCAAAGGGTTTAGTCAAGTCGAAGGTTTAGATTACGATGAGACCTACACCCCGTAGCAGACTAGAGTCCATCCTAATGTTGTTATCATATGATGCACATCGAGGTTTTAAATTGTTTCAAATTGATGTCAAGTCAGCATTTTTTAATGGATACATTAAGGAAGAAGTTTACATCAGTCAACCTCCCGGATTGAAAATCTAGATAAACGACCATGTCCTTAGACTTAAGAAAGCCCTATATGGACTCAAACAAGCCCCAAGAGCTTGATGCGAAGGCTTCGATCTATCTTAAGTCCAAAGGATTCAACCAAGGTTTAGTCGACCCAACCTTATTCGTTAAAACCAGTAGGAAAAGAAATCTTTATAGCCCAAATCTATGTAGATGATATAATTTTTGGAACTACCAACTCGATCTGCGAATTCATCTCACTTATGGAAAGTGAATTTGAAATGAATTTAGTGGGAGAGTTAAGTTTTTCTTAGGTTTACAAATTAAACAAACTAAAGATGGAATATATTTACATCAACAAAAATATACTAAGGACTTAATAAATCGATTTGGAATGCAAGATGCTAAAATAATTAATACACCTATAGCAACTAATGTTAATATAAAGCGAAGATGTAGAAGGAAAACCCGTTGACCTAAAATACTATAGGAGCGCAATAGGAAGTCTCCTATACTTAACCATGAGCCGACCCGACATTTTATTCGGTAAGTATGTGCAGGTTACAAACCTGTGCCAAGGAGTCTCACCTAACCCTAGTCAAGCGTATCCTTAGATATCTAAAGGGCACGCTAAGCGTGGTATTTGGTACCCTAGATCTACCGAGTTTAATCTAATCGGCTACTCGACTCGACTATGCGGTAGTAAACTCGATAGAAAGAGCACGAGTGGTTGTTGTCAAATCCTCGAGTCTAGTGAGTTAGTGCGATGGGAAGCGACATTGCGTTGCCTTATCTACCACGAATACATCGTTGCGATGGGTGAGTGTGTCTCTCAGCTCCTGTGGATGAAGCACACTCTCCAAGACTTTAGCTTAATCTTTAACAACATTAAAAGTTAGGTATGTGCGTAATAGAGTAGGATTTAAATTTTTCTATATATGTACTCTATTTTTGCTTCTTTTTATGAAATTAGCCTAAGTCTTACCTTAGAAATCATATTGGGAACTTGCTTGGACTTACAAACCCTAAAATATATTTACAAACTTTTTGAGTTAAGGCAAAAGGGGGAGAAAGTCACAAAAGTAACCAAAATTAACCAAAATTAAAGGGGAAGAAAGTAAACAAAATTATTACCTTTTATATTAAGTAATTCCGATTACTTAAGCAACTATTAAGGGGGAGTAAAAATTATTTTTCAAGAACTCACCTTCGGTCAAGGGGGAGGTTACCTTAGAAATCATATTGGGAACTTGCTTGGACTTACAAACCCTAAAATATATTTACAAACTTTTTGAGTTAAGGCAAAAGGGGGAGAAAGTCACAAAAGTAACCAAAATTAACCAAAATTAAAGGGGAAGAAAGTAAACAAAATTATTACCTTTTATATTAAGTAATTCCGATTACTTAAGCAACTATTAAGGGGGAGTAAAATTATTTTCAAGAACTCACCTTCGGTCAAGGGGAGGTTACCTCAAAGGAGAACTTGAAACAATAATATTTCTCACTCATGCTTAATCTTTATGCTAGCTCACTCATGCTTAATCTTTATGCTAGCTCATTCATACTTAATCATTATGCTAGCTCATTCATATTTAATCATTATGCTAGCTCATTCATATTTAATCTTTATGCTAGCTCATTCATATTTAATCTTTATGCTAGCTCATTCATATTTAATCTTTATGCTAGCTCATTCATGCTTAATCATTATGCTAGCTCATTCATATTTAATCTTTATGCTAGCTCATTCATGCTTAATCATTATGCTAGCTTACTGTTATGCTTAATTTTTCCTTAACTATTGTGTCGGTTTGCCATGAATCAAAAAGGGGGAGATTGTTGGTGCAGTGGGCACCAAAGTCGAACCGGTATTTTGATTATGGCAAAAGGCTCAATAGTTAAGGGTATATTTGTTATCTTACGAGCTCAATTAAGTGTGCAGAAATGCTAAAGTTGAGCGGACGGTCTGCGACACCCGGTGGGAACCGAGGTGGTCGGGCAACGCCAGAGGGACTTCGGAGGAAGCCGAGGTACTCGGGTGAAGACCGGAAGCGAGGCTACAAGGTAAGCTCGTGTGAAAGCGAAGCAAGGTCGATAAGCGTAGATCCGACCCAATACCTCCAATGGAAGGTCTAGGTCGAGATCAGATGGTTAGAACCATCGTACTTTATATTTTAAGCTAACTTGTATCAGGTCCAAAACCCTTTGACTACAGTCAATTCGCTAGTCAAGTTCACCTCGCGAAGAGCTCGAATTTCAAGGGGGTGAATTTGGACTTGACTCGTGTTTTGGTACAAAGGGTGATGTGGCATCAAGGTGGACATCCAAACCATCACCAAGCTTCCTTGTGGTGGACGCCCAAAATAAGGTGAGTTGGCACAAGATGGTTGGCTCCCATGATGTGGCACAAGTTGAATGGCTCCAACAAGTTGGCGCCCAAGGAGGTTGGAGGTGGCACAAGGTGGTTGGATGAAACACCTCATCCTCAAGTTGGCGCCCAAGGAGGGTGGAGGTGGCACAAGGTGGTTGGATGAAACACCTCATCCTTGAGTTGGCGCACAAGAAGGTTGGAGGTGGCACAAGGTGGTTGGATGAAACACCTCATCCTTGAGTTGGGATAAGAACCTCACCTTGGACACTACCTATGTCTAAATTAATAGATCAATATCCATAAATAGACATGTTCAAGCCAAGCAAATAACAAGAATTCAAGAGCTCTCAACACGCCGTCGTAACGTCGCTACTACTACTCACATTTGCTACGACGAAGTGCCGCCGACAACGAAAGCTACATCTTCTACTTATAAGAGTTGTCGGTATATTTATTTAAGTTCTACTTCTTTAAATTGTCTTTGTGCTTTAATCGTAACAAGGAAAGGGGGAGTGTCCCTTTGCCTTGATTTCTTTTTGTAATCGTTGCTCCTACTTCCAACGAAGAGGAGTGGTTTTAGTGAATTGCCCTCCGTACGTGATCAAGGATCACTAGGGCCGTGGATTAGCAATCGAAAGATTGTGAACCACGTAAAAATATCTTGTCTACTTTATATTTCCGCTGTGCATTCTCTACTTGCTTTTTACTTATTGCAAAAGTTTTTAACGACACCGTATCGCTATTCACCCCCCCCTCTAGCGACACTTTCGATCCAACAAAAATGTCCACTTAGATAATAAGAAGAAATTTGGGACTAATGTCCCTAAAAACAATTTATCTAAGGACAAACCTAGGTCAAATAACTCAAGACAAATTCTACCTAGGGAAACAATTAGAAAGGTACAAGAACACTTAGGTCTTAATCCTAAATGGGCTAGGCATATGCCTAGAAAAAACCATGCTCAAAGTTTGAATAAGAATTCTAAAATTGACCAATTAGAATTAGAGAACCAAGCCTTGAGGTCAAGGCTTGAGAAATTGGAAAAGACCCTAAACAAGATACAAAATCAATTTCAAGGGTCTATTGATCTAAGTCATGTGTCCAAAAGTCAAAGTCAACATCTAGGACCCAAGAAACAAAAGTCAACCAAGGGCAAGCAAGGTTTGGGTCACAAACCTAAGCCTAAGGTGGCTTACCATAGTGTTCCATTTGATTATGGAACACAAACTAGGTCTAGGAAGACCAAGGTCAATAGGGAAGTCATCCCTAAGGTTGACCAAAGGTTGTGCCTAGTGGCTAGGGTTTCTAGGAAACCTAGGGTGACCACTAAGAAGGTTGCAAGGGGAGTTACCCCTAGAGTCAACCTAGGTAAGACCCAAATGACCAAGGCTAACAAGCCTAGGAGGGTCATTAGGAGGGTATCTAGGGAGGATATCCCTAAGAAATACCTAATTAACCCTAGGAGCTCAAATAAGTTTTGGGTTCCTAAGAGCGTGATTGATTCACGCTAGATGGGTTTAGGGTGTGCCAACCTTGATTGGATGGGTAGTTAACTCAACCATGGTAAAGGTGGCACTTTAGGATATTTTCAAGGTTATGGTTACCTTGGAAATACATTTGAGCTTAAATCTTAAAATATTTTAGGATGTGCCAATATTACTTGAGATGCTAGGATATAAGTTAAGTTCAAGGTGCAGAGTGTTTGCATCTAGATGAACTAAAACTCATCTTATATGATTTATGGATCATTGGGAGAGCATGTGTACAAGTCATGTACATAGAGCCCAAGAAATGTGATCCAAAATAAGGTTTTGAAAACATTTTAAAAATATTTTAGAAAACCTTGGTGAAGTCTATCTTTTGATAGCAATCACCATTTATATAGTTGATACAAAATAGGGCCAAAACATTGAAAATTTCAATGGTTTTGAGTTTTGTATCAAACTCATTATTTTATGGGTAAAATAATTTTCAAATATTTTTCACCCACTGTATTGGTCATAGGTATTATACGTATCAAATTTCATGATTTTTTGAATTACGTATAATTATTTATGTTTTTCTAAATCTCATTTCTGATAACTGAAAATCGAGATTTTGATTATCGATCGGCCCAGGTGGCGATCGGTGATGAGTGGCGCTTGATTTGGTAGCTATCGGAGTAGACTGCCAATGCTGATTTCGGGAAAACTAGGATTGTTTAGCCTGTGTTCAGCTGAGGTTAAGGTCCCTAACCACTCCTAACCCTAGGATATGCTTTGGGAAGCATTAGAAAGGGTGAAAATCCATTGGATATGGATTAGGAGAGTTGTTTAGGGTTTGTATAAAATTTAAGGTGGGGAGAGTTCATGTTTGAACTTTTAACCTTATTTTTGATGGTTTAGAGTTCCTATTGGCTTAGGGACTTCCCAAGGACATTGTTGGTGCAATGGTCAAGGGGGAGCAAGCCTTTAGGGGGAGTTATCCATCTTGGGATGATGGATGTGTTTTTCTCCTTGAAGAGGAGAAGTTATGGGAAAATGACATCAATTGGGAAAATTGATGGGTTTTGAGAGATCTAATTTGGAAATTGGAAAGTGGATAGGATTGCCTCTCTTGAGTGATATGAGACTTATCACTAGGAAGATGGTAGGCATCCTAGGTATTTTTGGATCAAGGGGGAGATTGTAAGATCTCATTGGGGCATGAGACATTGACCTCCTTGGAGAGATCACCTTTTTGATGTATGTCAAAAAGGGGGAGAATGTTTGGGGGAGAATATTTTGGAGAAAGATAAGATTACCAATTTGGGATAATTGGTAAGGGATTTGAGTTAGTGTTCTAACTCAATGGTTTGTTTGGTGTTTGTCAAACATCAAAAATGGGGAGATTGTTAGTGCAATCGGCCCAGGTCACGATTGACCAGGACTCGAGCTAGGCTCGAGAGATGTTTTGATGTTAGACAAAAACATATGACAATGTAATTGTCATGGTAAAGTCCAAGTCATGAGTACTTGGCATGGAAAGTCCAAGTGGGACAATTGGCATTTGGGAAAGTCCAAGCATGGGTCTTGGCAAGGTAAAGTCCAAGTCATGGGTACTTGGCATGGAAAGTCCAAGTGGGACACTTGGCAATTTGGGAAAATCCAAGTCTTGAGTACATGGCACAAGGGGAGTCCAAGCATGGGTCTTGGCATGAAAAGTCCAACATGGGTTGGCAAGGGAAAGTCCAAGCTTGAGTCTTGGCATTTGAGAAGTCCAAGGGATTTGTTATTGGTGGCGTAAATTCCAAGCGAAGTCTTGGCGACATAAGTCCAATGTGCCTTGGCGGTGTAGACACCGTTAGCATGACATAGCCGATGGAAGCACTTGGAGGCTAGCGCGATGGATGAACAAGTCATAGATGACTTGGAGGGATCCGAGAGGCGTGAGGCTGATGGAGGTGGCTAAAGGCTTAGGTCTAGGCTAAGGGTGGTCCAGCAAGTATGGGGGAACCATACTTGGGCTAAAACCTCATGTTTGAGGTGTTCCAGTCGACTGGTGTTATATGGCAGTCGACTGACCTGAGTCAACTAGGGTTTGACTACGAGAAGTGGCCTAGCGATCATTGCGGAGGTGGGCGATCATTTGTTGGCTCAGCGATCGACTTATCGTGTTATCGGATCGGTGCTCGAAATCGACCCGCGAATGAAGTCGAAACTCGATTGGTCTAGTGAGGACTCCATCAGTCGACTGATGGTTATGATCAGTCGACTGATGATGGATCTGTTGGACTTATCCAACGTTGATCTAGCCGTTGTCTCATGACAGCGATGGCATCGATCGTGATGGTCCCGATCGATCGGTGATTGACTTTTTCGGCCAGTTGAAGCTTTATAAGGAGCTCGTGATGGAGGAAAAAGACATGGTTTCTTGAGGGCTTTTGGGGTGATTTGCTACTGCAAATCAGGGTCTCCAAGTTGATATCAAGCAACCAAGCGATCAAGCATTCAAGAGCATTTGTAAAGTGTTTCCTTTACTTGTTTTGCTTTGTTTTTCATTGTATTTGCTTGTAGCATTTTGATTATTGTTGTAATCATATTGTACGAGGTTTCTCCGCCTCCGGATTGTTCCGAGAAGGAGTGTTTATTAGTGGTTGCGTGTGCATCACTAGAGCTCGTAGAGCTCGATCCGTGGAGTAGGAACCTTGAGGTTCTGAACCACGTTAAACAATTGTGTTTGCGTGTTTGTCTTGCTTTTCGTTATTACTATTATTATTCCATTGCGCATAACGAGTTTTGTAGAGTCGACCGCGAATGAATTCCATCATCATACGAACAAGCACGACGCTATTCACCCCCCTCTAGCGGCCTCAAATCTCCAACAGGGCAATCCCTTATGTCTAGGATTAAATTTTTTTTATCCGGGGACATCGATGGGATCATCATGATCAAGCAACCGAGGTGAAGTGGGAAGCGAAGTTTCCCCTCACGGACTCGATAAGCAAAATCCTACAACATCGCATACATGAGGCTTTCTACTGCCGAAGTATAAGGAACCACCTTCATCTCCTCTATCTCCTTAGATGTTCTAGGACACATCTCCTTAGATAAAGGAACTCCATGCCTGAAAGGTAGAAAACCTTTCTTGGAGTTTTGCATGCTAAAATGATCCATAATGGTATCTATGTATGAAGCTTGAGATAAGCACAATATCCTTTTCTTGTGATCCCTTATAACCTTGATCCCAAGGATGTGTCCCACTTCTCCCAAGTCCTTCATATCAAACTGTTTGGACAACCATACCCTTACGTCCGATAACACCTTGATATTGTTGCCAATTAGTAAAATATCATCTATGTATAGTACAAGAAATACCACTACATTTCTGTCACATCTCTTGTATACACAAGACTCATTCGGACTTTGAATGAATCCATAAGACTGGATTACCTCATCAAAGAGGATGTTCCAAGACCTTGAAGCTTGCTTCAATGCATAAATGGATCGATTAAGCTTACACACAAGATGCTCTTTGCCCTTTGCAATGAATCCTTTTGGTTGCTTCATATAGATGTTTTCCTCAAGACTTCCATTAAGGAAAGCTATCTTGGCATCCATCTGTCATACCTCATAATCCATATGAGCAGCAATGCATAAGGGAATCCGGATAGACTTAAGCATGGCTACCGGCAAAAAGGTCTCCTTATAATCGATACCCTCTTTATGAGTATACCCTTTCGCAACAAGCCTTGCTTTGAAGGTCTCAACCTTCCCGTCTATTCCTCTCTTTCTTTTGTAGATCCACTTGCATCCAATGGTTTTCACACCATCGGGTGGTTCTACTAGCTCCCAGACTTGATTTGAATCCATAGATTCAATCTCAGCATTCAATGCACTTTGCCAAGATACTGTATCTTTATATTGGATTGCCTCGACATATGTCCAGGGATCAGGTTCATGTTCGCCAGGGACCAAATCAAAAGATTCTAACAAGAACATGAATCTATCAGGCTGTCTCACAACCCTCCCACTACGACGAGGTATCACCTGTGTATCCTCTGTGACACGTGGTGCAGTGACTTGTGGTATATCCTCTTGTACCGGTGGTACTGAAGTAGTGACTTCCCCTTTCAATTCCTCCAGAACAATCTTACTCATGGGCTTGTGGTTCATCACATAGTCTTCCTCTAGAAATCTGGCATTTGTGCTAACGATCACCTTCTGATCTCTAGGACTATAAAACAAACCACTTTTCGTTCCTCTAGGATAGCCAATGAACATGCGTACTTCTATATGAGGTTCCAATTTACCAGCATCTACCTTCAGCACAGGTGCTGGACTCCCCCAAATCCAAATATGTCTCAAACTAGGCTTTCGCCCAGTCCACAATTCTGTGGGAGTAGAAGGCACTGATTTAGATGGAACCAAGTTCAGAATGTCCACTGTCGTATCTAGAGCATATCCCCAGAACAAATCTGGCAACTCAGAATAACTCATCATCGATCTAACCATCTCCATAAGAGTCCTATTCCTTCGCTCTGCTACACCATTCTGCTGGGGTGTGCCAGGTGCAGACAATTGGGATTGAATCCCATCCTTTGATAAGTAATTCCTAAACTCTCCCAAGAGGTACTCACCACCACGATCTCATCGTAGTGTCTTGATACTTTTACCTTGACGTTTCTCCGCATCATCCTTGAATTCTTTAAACTTGTCAAAGCATTCCGACTTGCGGCGCATCAAATAAATGTATCCATATCTTGAATAATCGTCTATAAAAGAAACGAAATACTCAAAACCACCTCTAGCTTGGATAGACATAGGACCACACAAATCAGAATGAACCAATTCCAACACATCTTTGGCTCTATACCCCTTGGCCTTAAAAGGCCTCTTGGTCATTTTACCCTCCAAGCAAGATTCGCAGGTTGAGAAATCTTCCACCACTAATGAACCCAACGGTCCATCAGCTATCAACCTTTGAATTCTACTTAGGTTAATATGACCAAGTCTTAGATGCCAAAGATATGTTTGGTTCATCTTCGAAGGTTCTTTTCTCTTATTGGAATTAGAATATGAGTTATTAACTTCTATTTTCATCGTGGGAGCTTTTGGTTCAAGTGTATACAAATTTCCTATCAATGCACCAGAATAGATAATCTCCCTATTGCTTTTTATAACAACTCTATCATTAAAAGAAATAGAATATCCATCCATAAACAATTTAGAAACCGAAATTAAATTCTTTCTAAATAAAGGTACATAAAGGTAATTTTTAAGAACCAAAACTTTATTCCTCTCAAAAGACAAATAAACATCTCCCATTGCAACAGGCGCCACCTTTGTGGCATTGCCCAAATATACGGTAATCTCCCCCTTAGCCAGTCGTCTGGTTTCCTGGAACCCCTGCAAAGTATTGCAGATATGATCAGTGGCTCCTGTATCTACACACTAGGTGCCGGTAGATAACACCGCTAAATATGTTTCAATGACTAGACCAAAAGATATACCTTTGTTCTACTTGCGGTTGGGGCAGTCCTTCTTCCAGTGTCTAGTCTGCTTACAAGTGAAGCACTTGCCTCTCGGCTTCTTCACTCCTCCCTGAGTTCCTCCCATCGCCTTTTCCCTAGCTTGTTTCTTCTTCTTCTTGCCTTTTGGCTTAGAAGTAGAAACCTTTTGGGCAACCATGGCTTGCGCCTGAGCACTCTGACGAAAAAGCCCCTCTACCGCCTGGAGTTCTGTCAGAAGCTCCGCCAACGAATACAACCTTTTGTTCATGTTGTAGTTCAGGCAAAACTTCTCAAAACTCCTAGGAAGAGACTGGAGAATGATATCGACCTGGGTTTCCCCATCGATCTCAGCTCTGAGGACTTCCAGCTCATTCAAATGAGCCATCATCTTGAGAACATGATCCCTCACGGGTGTTCCCTCGATCATGGTGGTCGTCATCAAGTTTCTCATGGCTTCCTGCCTAGCAGCTCGATTCTGGTGTCCGAAAAGCTCTTTGAGATTGAGCATCATGTCATAAGCAGTGGGCATGGCTTGATGCTGATGTTGCAGTACATTTGACATGGATGCCAAAATGTAACACTGCGACATCTCATCATCCTTAATCCACTTCTTATAACTCTCCTTCTCCTTTTCCTCAGAATCATCTATAGACTTAGGAGGACACTCTTCAAGGAGTACATATTTGTATTCCTCAGCAATCAAGACAATGTCAAGATTCCTCTTCCAATCAACATAGTTGGGTCCAGTAAGTTTATTTTCTTTCAGTATCACAGCAAGCGGGTTGAAAGTCATTTTGAAAAACCTAAGAATCACATAGATAAAAACATTAGATTTCAAAACATTATTGATTCTTCAAACAATAAAATTTGAAAATCAACCAACACCTCAAACACCGAGAATATCGTATGCCACGATAATGTGGACGTATACGAATTCTATATTTGTAAGAGGAGGTTTTACCCATTAATTTTATTACTTGTCAACCTAACTTTTTGACAAATAAAATTAATAGTTGGTTCCTCTTCGGACCTACAAATAAAAGCAGTGACTCCGATGGGGAGGATACTTATATTTGTATCTAAGTAATTATCTTCGGGTTATGTGCCTTCCGATGGGGAAGTACACACACTCCTTAATAATTTCCTATAACCATATTCAACCTTGTGATCCGCAAACAAACTCATCCGATGGGGAGGAAGGCACTCAGAGCCGACGCGCAAGTTTGTTTGCATCACATGTCAAATCGTAATGGAGGTCGTGAGAATTTATAAAAATATCCCTCTCCCACTTAGTAATTTAAAATTGAGGAATTTTCTAGCCTACGACATGCATATCAAACAATAAGCAATAAATATGAAAAAGAAATATTTTCCAACTATTATGGCTTTTATCTCCAATATGCCTCTCGTCGTATTACCGTCTTGTCCGCTCCTCCCTACGCCATGTACAAGCCATCCAGAGATCCGAGCCAAGAAAAACTATTTTAATTTACATCCACCGATCCTATACTCCACGAAGGAGTGTACATGAAATCTAGATCGAAAGTAAACTAAAATAGAAAGAGTGGATAAACAATATCGTATCTAATTACAAAAATTAAATACTAGCCTCATCAACCCCGAGGATTCAACAAAATATACAATTACATACATACAATCACATACACACATATGGCCATAATAGTTGGATCCTATGCTTGCAACCAAAAGGTTAACCTACGCACATCCTACTATTATCCGGCATATATAATATATGAAAAGTGCACAAAAGTAACCGAATCCTAAACACACAAAACCGAAAACCGTGGCTCTAATACCACTTGAAGGTAGGAAACTTCGCTTCCCACTTCAACTCGGTCGCTTGTTCATGGCGATCCCTTCTACGTCCCCAGATAAAAAAAATTATCCTTGACAAAGAGGGATCACCCAAGCTTCCGTTTCATCATCGTGCTATTCGATTAGAGTTGTCACTTGAACAAACTTATTGTTCAAGCAACCAACCTCTATTCTACGAATAGCCGTGGAATAGACAATGTAAGGATCGCCGGTTTTTGTGTTTGTATTCGGGGTCCAAGTTAATTTAACTACAAAATAGAATATACAACATGTATATGATAGAAAAACAATTATAGACATGTTACAAAAGAATATAAGCAAGCATTATACCTCTCGATCTTCTATTGTATGTCCTTCCTCCTTTTAGACGTCATGTGGGCGACAATCTTCCAAAAGTCGAAGCCTCCTAGATCACCAATCTTCCTTCCTTGCTCGCTCCGAACAAGAGGAAGTATAGAAACAAAACTCTTCTCTTTCCTTTAGCCAACCACCAAGCACCAACCTTGATGCTTGCCGCCGGCCAAGAAGAAGAAGAGATGAGGAAGTGGGTGCCGGCCATGAGCTCCAAGGAATCACCCTAACCCTTGTTTCCACCGGCCAAGGAGAAGAGATGAGGAGGTTGGACGTCGGCCAAGGAATAGGAGAGACAAGTTGGGTGCCGCCCAAGAAGAAAGGAAGGAAGAACTTTCCTTAAAAGTGGCCGCCCAAGCCTCTAAACCCTAGCCCTTCTTCAATTAATTATCCTTGCCGCCCACCCCTTATCCTCCTTTTATAGAGTTAGGCCTAAGCCTCCTTTAATCTCCACCGTCGATTCTAGGGATTTAATCTCAACCGTCGGATCTAGAGATTTAATCTCAACCGTCGGATCTAGAGATTTAATCTCAACCGTCGGATCTAGAGTTTTGTTTTCCACCATCGGATCTAGGCTCCATGAGGTTTTAATAGGCTACAATAGGGACCATGAGGAGGAGTTGGATCTTGGCAACCTAATGGATCAAGCCCACATAAAGTCTGATCCATTAATGATAATCCAATCCACTAGAGGATTATCATTGATCCACCTCACCAACCCCCATAAGTTAATATGGGCTCCATATATTATTTGTACATTTTTCTACCCGTGTTTAAGATCTCGAATGTCCGTCGATTAATTAATTTACTGACAATTAATTAATCAACATCTAACTCCTTGAGTAGTACCACTCAACCTTATCATCATGCCGGACCAAGTCCACCTGCAGGGTTTACATGATGAACCTTATGAGCTCCTCAAGGGGACATCATCATCCTAATATATAGGATATGGTTTCCTCCTATAATCAACGGCACACCATATAAATAATATCATTTTCCAACTTACCGAGCCTATTGATTTACTCTATAAATCTTGCCCATTGGTAAATCAAAGAAATGAATACTAAGTATATGTGCCCGTTATTATATCGGGATTAAGAGCATGTACAATATAATATCTGAGGTCCGATTCGATTATGTAGTCAGCAATAAATCGAATCACCTCTAAGTCAGTCCTGCTCAATACACTCAAAGTGTACTAGTGTGATTCTATGGTCAATACAAACCAATACCAAATCACACTACAACCATTCCAATGGTTTTTCCATAACCATCTCGGTTGTGAGCCTTTACTTATACTTTACAATGAACCGATAACATGATCTTCTGTGTGACACTACACACCATGTTATATACAATGTAATGTATCAGACAATATGCATAACCATAAATATGCAAACAATGATCATGTGGTTCTTATTTCAAATAATAAAGATGTTCATACAAAAGATAGACTTTTCAATATACATCCCAACAGATAGAAGAGTGTGGTCGAGCTAAATAACCTTAAACAAAGCGCTTCTTGGGAGGCAACCCAAGTTTAGATGTAGATTTCCCTTTTATCTATTGCATTGCATACATGTGTTAGATTTTAGTTTTAATTTCCATCACATTTAGAGTTAGGAGTAGAAAAGAACTTTGCTAGGCAAAAATGAAACCCATATTAGTCTACACGGCGAAGTGTATGAAAAAATACGGGCCATGGTGTATGAAAGGGGCAAAAAATGGGGGCACACGGCCTGACCGTGTGTTTTCCCATGGCCGTGTCCACTTGACCAGAGGTGCACATGGCCTGGCCGTGTGTTTTCACATGGCCGTGGCGCGCGAGGTTAAAAGGGGTGAACTATGTGTTTTCACTCCATTTGCGTCGTGTGCTTCAAAAGTTCTTGCCCTAGCTGTGTGTTTTCACTTTCCCCTTCCTCTAGAAGCATTTTCAACCTCTTTAGAAGCCAAAAGGAGCAAGGATGAGGAGGACCAAGACCGTAGCATCCCGATCCAGTGCCTCAGAGCGACGAACAAGAAGAGTCGATGCTCCTCAAGCTCCAGAAGAGGGTAACGCCCTACCCCCTCTACTTTTTCGCAATAATGAACATAGAGATAGGTTCAATATGCTCTCTACTTGTAAACTTACTGCTACTAGGTACTTAGATGAGGATTTGCTAGGATCTTTAGATTTGTTGGGTGACATGCAAACCCTATTTGCAAAAATGGGGTGGGATGAGATTATGGGAATAAGGCACCTAACCTACCCTAGGATAGTTTTGGAATTTTTGAGTTCTTTAGAGGCGAAAGTTTTAACGGGTAGAGAGAGAGCGAGGAGGGTAGGATAACTTTTAGACTTTTTAATATTGAGCATGAGTGTCCCTTCACCAATGGGACTCATGCTTTGGCTTGCCAAGTGGGGGAGAGAGAAGAATCCCTAATGGGTAAAACTCTCGTTTGATTTGGACTGAGTTGATAGGGGAGCACGTTTATGACCCTTTTAGGGCCAAAGCATCGCGCCTCCAAAACCCCGTCTTTTAATACCTTCACCGTGTCATGGCCAGTACTATATTTGGTCGTGGGGAGAGTGACGGTGTAGTGAGATCTAGCGAGCTGCTTTGCCTATGGGACATGCTACAAGAAAGGAGTAGCATCGATGTAGGGTCCCACTTCATCAGACACTTAGTGAAGATGGGCAAAGCAGCACGTGGAGAGATCAATGTGGGAGACCTACTTACCCACATTTATTATAGGATGGGGTATGATTACACAACATTGGAGAGTATAGAGGGGAGCCCTAGGATCGACCTTGGAGTATGCATGGCCATGAAGATGATTGTAAGAGAAGGAGACTCCTTATGCTTTGTAAGGAAAAATCTTACGGCCCTTAGGCTTCCCGACCCGAATCATACCACCATCGCTATACGCTCCAATTGGCGCTTAGACCTGATAGTGGAGTCTCCTCCTCATGAGGGACCATCCACATCAACGCCCATCTCTCCACCTTTGTACTACTCTCCCTCCAGTCCACACATACATAGGAGCCCACCTAGTCCATGCCGACATGAGCCTACACCTATGCCACCATCTTTTTCTACTTTTGAGCAGGATGCAGGTACGTCAGCATATGATTTCTCGAAGTTTTGATCGCGCCTCGACAACATTTACACTGAGCAGCAGACACAGAGGCAGCAAGGGGAGGAGCAGAGCGCCTACCAGTAGGCAGAGTTCTAGGGATTCCGGGACCATTTCTAGTGGACAAAGGAGTTCTACGATGAGGCCCACATATACTTTCAAGAGGAGGATGTTCGTCGCTAGGATGAGGCAGCTTACCGCAGGGAGATGCAACACCATATGCATGCCAGTGTGTACAGTGGGCTAGGGAGGAGGAGCAAGAGCACCAGCATCCATCAGCTCTCAGATCGACCACATGTATATGTGGCATCAGCGGCTCAGTAGCAGGTTCTCCCAGGATCTAGAGATGCCTAGGCTCCCAGACTTTCCACCTCGTCCACCATATTAAAGGTATATTTTTGTTTAAGTCTGGGGGGGACCTCAAAATCTATTTTGTTTTGTTTTCCTAGTAGTAATTTATTTTCTGGTATTTTCATTTGTTCATGCATGCATGAGTTGTTTAGTTTCTTTCAGTACTTAATTTTTGGTGTCTTAAAAGCTACCTCAGTAATATTTTTGAAAATTGCTTGGATGAGTTGTTCATATAGGTAGCTTAACTCTATTTATCTTGTTGTATTTTATTCTATGTGCTCTATTGAATGTTCTAGACTTACACAGGTTAGCTCTGTTTTTGCACTTACACATGTCGAACAGTCTGACAGGGAGAATCTAGTACATACCTAGTTATGAGTCACTTTAATAGTCTAGTACTTTGGAATCCATAGGCGACTCTAGGTTTAACATTTTAGTTACTGGAGATGCTCGGATTGTGTAAGTCCATTCGAAAAAATCAAAATCCCTGTGAGATGAAAAATAAAAAAAAAAGGATTATGAGAGATAAAAAATAGTTGTCGTGGGTGAAAATGGCTAGGGGCCCCTTTGAGACCGAAAGTTAGGTTCTTGAAACACCTCCCAATTTCTCTCAATCTGAGAACACCTTTGAGACTTTATGCTAGATCTAGGGAACGACCCTCGCTTTGGGCAGGTAAGTGCCTAAGAGCCGAAAACCTTAGGAAAGTTATGGGGTGACGACTTAACTCACCATGGAATGGGCATCCCCTAAGAATGATTCACCTAGCACGAGCATGAGGAGCTAACTTAGTGAATTTTTAGAATATATCTGTTTTGCTTTGATTGCAAATACCACCTGATAAATTTAGTTAGCATGCTCATTATGGAACAATATCTTTTTAAAAATTTTATGGCACTGAGGTTTGCTTGAGAACAAGTAAAGATTTAAGTCTGGGAGAAGTGATGTGAGCAAAACATATAGACTTTTAGGAGTAGTTTTCGCTCACATCTTGTTACATTTTGTGTTAGTTTCATGCACATGTTACTCTATTCTTGCATGCATTGCCTATTTTCTGGTTCGGAGGTCTGCTCGTTGTACTTTTGAGTGAAGGTTAGATTTTCTGGTGAAAAAGACGCATTTTTGGAGCAAGAGAAGGACTTTTGCAGCTAAACGCAGAGTGGGACACGGCCAGGGCGTGTGGATTCACACGGTCATGTCCTATGGGCAAAGAATAGCACCCCAGGGCTGCACATGGCCTGGCCATGTGGAAACATATGGTCATGGGCTGGCTCGACGGATTTACACGACTAGGGCTTTTTCTGGTTTTTGTAGTGGTCCGAGGCGATGTCTATATAAGGATGGCTCTGCCAAAACCCTAGGGAGGAGGCACGATGGCTAGGACGGCACACCGAAGCCCTAAAAAGCTTCGGTAACTCATAGCGGGGAGGAGGAACACCGCCGGAGGTCCACAACTTGCAATACAATGTCAGAGAGAGGATCACGAAGCATTGTAATCTCTATTTTTGCGGTCTCTTTCTATTGTAATCGAACTTAAACATGTTTTGTGATTCTTCCTTCATGATTATGGAGTAGAACTTTCGATTCTAGGATTAGGGAGTAGCTTGTGTATATAGACAATGTTGGTTCACATTAAATTCTGGCCAATAGTTTAATTTGACAATTGGTAGTTGCTCTTTATCATACCTACGTGTATTTGGCTTTCTTTCCGCTATGCTTAGGCGATACGAGGTGGTGACATCCCTCGCAATCTAGATTTAGGAGGTTTGATCAAGGAACTTGGGGGTAAACCTGACCTCTCGTAACTGCGGGGAGAAGAGAGCGGTGGAATCAGAAACGGTCCACCGCAAGGATTGATTTAGCATCCTCGTACCCTCTATCCCGTCCTTTTGGACGAGGATAGCTCCCGGTGAATGTGGTGGCTCTGCGGGAGAGTGTATGATATCCCTTCCCCAAAACCGTAAGTAGACGTTTAGACGACGCCAATTGACAACATTGTTCTGTGATACACAAGTGAAACCGAAGTCCTAGGATCATCATTTAAGACCCCAGCACCCTCTTTTCCTCCTCCGTGTGACACGGTACAGAGTAGTGCCCACCGATAGTCCTCACCAACTAACTCTCTCTTAGAGATCACATCTGAACAATCACAACCACTTAGTGTATTGGTACTCAAATCTCAGTCCCTGTGGGATCGATAATCTTTATTACTTGACGACTTAGTGCACTTGCGGCGTTGGGCCGTTTGAGTCCACAAGCAGTAGCGTCGCGCAATTTAAGGATGCGTCCATGCGCATAGTCTCTTTCCTCTCTAGAAGAGGGACTTTGAGTCTTCGAAAGACTCATACCATGTGACATCGGCAGAAGTCCCTTCTTGGAATTCTGCATGGAAAACCGTAGTAATACCATGTCAATATATGTACTCTGACTTAGGCCAAGAAATCTCTTAGATCTATCTCTATAGATCTTGATGCCTAGGATACAGGCTGCTTCACCTAAGTCCTTCATTGATAAGCACATCCTCAGCCAAGTCTTCACAGACTGTAGTGAAGGGATGTCATTCCCAATGAGTAGTATGTCATCCACATACAATACAAGGAAGACAAATGTGTTTCCATTAACCCTCTTGTAGACACAGGGTTCATCTTCATTCTTGATGAAACCAAACTGTTTGATTACATCATCGAATCGAAGATTCCAGCTCCGAGAAGCTTGCTTTAGCCCATAAATGAACCTTTACAGCTTGCATACTTTCCCAGTATGCTGTGAATCCACAAAACCCTGAGGTTGTGTCATGTACACATCCTCAAGCAAGTTTCCATTCAGAAACACGATTTTGACATCCATCTGCCAAATCTCATAATCATGGTATGCTGCAATAGCAAGCATGATCCGAATGGACTTAAACATCGCCACTGGAGAAAAGGTTTCATCATAGTAATACCATGAATTTGCTTAAAACCTTTAGCCACCAATCAGCCCTTATAGGTATGCATAAGTCCATCCATGTCAATCTTTCTCTTAAAGACCCACTTACACCCAATGGGTTTGACACCTTCAGGTGGATCAACCAAAGTCCATACTTGGTTGGTGTACATGGATTCCATCTTGGATCTCATGGCCTCTAGCCATTTCTCATAATCTAGGCTCATCACAGCTTCCTGATAGGAGGTAGGCTCATTCTCAATGAGCATAACGTCATCATGGTCAGACAAGAGAAATGAGTATCTCTCAGGCTGACGACGTACCCTATCAGACTTGCGAAGAGGTAGGTCTACATGAACAGGTTGTTGTTCCACAACTCTTTGTGCAACAATCTCATCACTCACAACACTTTGTGGTTCCTGTTCAACCTCCATCTCGGCCTCAGTGCTATGTTCCTTATCTTTAATTTCTTCAAGATGGAACGTAGTCCCACTAGTTTTTCTAGAAACAAAATCCCTTTCTTAAAATACCCCAATCTTTGTCACAAACACTTTGTGCTGACTGGGAATGTAGAAGTAATATCCCTTCGTTTCCTTGGGATATCCAACAAAATAGCACTTATCGGATTTGGGTCCCAGTTTGTCTGAGACTTGATGTCGAATGTAAGCCTCACAACCCCAAATCCTCATGAAAGATATCTTTGGATTTTTCCCTATCTATATCGTATATGGTGTCTTTATCACAGCCTTAGATGGTACACGATTAAGTGTGAAGACTGTTGTGTCTAGAGCATATCCCCTAAAGGATATAGGAATATCTGTGTGACTCATCATAGATCATACCATATCTAATAGGGTATGATTCCTCCTTTCAGATACACCATTCCACTGTGGTGTTCCAGGAGGAGTGAGTTGGGATAGAATCCCACACTCAGCTAGATAGTCACGAAACTCATGGCTAAGGTATTCACCACCTCGATCTGATTGAAGTATCTTAATACTCTTGTCAAGCTGATTTTGTACTTCATTCTTGAATTCTTTGAACTTTTCAAAGGATTCTGACTTATGTGTCATCAGATACACATAACCATATCTACTGAAGTCATTAGTAAATGTAATGAAGTACCTGTAACCACCTCTAATAGCAACATTGAAAGGGCCGCATACATCACTATGTATAAGTCCTAACAAGTCTGTTGCTCTCTCGCTGTGTCCACTAAAGGGAGTCTTGGTCATCTTACCTAAAAGGAAAGACTCGAATGTCTCATATAATTCAAAATCAAATGAGTCCAGTAGCCCATCCTTATGGAGCTAGGATAAGCGACTCTCATTTATGTGACCTAAGCGACAATGTCAGAGATAGGTTTGGTTCAACTCATTTGACTTGAACCTTTTGGTACTTATGTTATAGATGGGGCTCTCTAAGTCTAGAATGTAGAGTCCGTTCATTAGAGGTGCACTACAACAGAACATATCATTTAAATAAACTGAACAATATTTATTCTTTATTATAAATGAAAAGCCTTTCTTGTCCAAACAAGAAACTAAAATTATGTTCTTAGTCAAAGTAGGCACATAACAACATTCATTTAGTTCTAGTACAAGCCCAGAGGACAGAGATAGATCATAAGTTCCTACTGACCTTGCTCCATTGCCTACTCGTAGGTTGATGTGAGCAAAATATATAGGGTTTTAGGAGTAGTTTTCGCTCACATCTTGTTATATTTTTTGTTAGTTTCATATATATGTCACTCTATTTTGCACGTATTTCCTATTTTCTGGTTCAGAGTTCTGCTCTTTGTACTTTCATGTGTAGGAAAGCATTTCATGGGAAAATGGCGCATTTTTAGAGCAAAAATGGAGTAATTTGTGGAGCACGGACCTTAGGGAACATGCACTGGTTATGTACTAAGACTTGGGCATGTTTCCGAAGTGAAAAGGATCAAAACGGAGGCTCCAGAAAAACACACGGACAGGCCGTGTGAAAACACATGGTCGTGTCTTTTTTCCAGTTCAATTTTTAGCCGAGATTTCACCTATTTTCCAACCTTGCACATGGCCAGGCCATGTGAAATTCACACGGTCATGTGGTGGCGCCGCGAATTCAAAGAAATAGGGTTTTTCAAGTATTTATGGAATGTCAGAACCATCTCTATATATAGGAAACTCATCCAAGAGGTGGGGGATCATGAGGAAGCCGCCCTAGGGCTCCCAAACCTTGGTGGGGGAGGCACGACGGCTAGGACGGCACACCGAAGCCCTAAAAAGCTTCGGTAACTCACAGCGGGGAGGAGGAATGCCGCCGGAGGTCCACAACTTGCAATACAACGCCGGAGAGAGGATCACGAAGCATTGTAATCTCTATTTCTGCACTCTCTTTCTATTGTAATCGAACTTAAACATGTTTTGTGATTCCTCCTCCGTGATTATGGAGTAGAACTTTCGATTCTAGGATTAGGGAGTAGCTTGTGTACATAGACAATGTTGGTTCACATTAAATTCTGGCCAATAGTTTAATTTGACAATTGGTAGTTGCTCTTTATTATACCTATGTGTATTTGGCTTTCTTTCCACTGTGCATAGGCGATACGAGGTGGTGACAGCCCTTGCAATCTAGATTTAGGAGGTTTGATCAAGGAACCTGGGGGTAAACCTAACCTCCCGTAACTGCAGGGAGAAGGGAGCGGTGGAATCGGAAACGGTCCACTGCAAGGATTGATTTGACATCCTCGTACCCTCTATCCCATCCTTTTGGCCGAGGATAGCTCCCGGTGAATGCAGCGGCTCTGCGGGAGAGTGTATGATGTCCCTTTCCCAAAACCGTAAGTAGAAGTTTGGACGACGCCAATTGACAACGTCGTTCTATGGTACACAAGTGAAACCAAAGTCCTAGAATTGCCTTTTTAAGACCCCAGGACACTCTTTTTGTAACGCCCATAAAATTTCTAGCAATTTTACAAGAATTTTTGGCTTGATGATCATGGGCTTTATGTGGGCCTTTTCAAAAATAAAAGAAAATAAGCCAAAAAGGGGTGCAAGGCCTAGGAATTGAACCCCAAACCTCTAGAGATAGCCAAGCCCTATAGATGCACCCACTAACCAGAAGCCCACTAGGACTATATCATTAGAGGAATAAGGGAAATTATGGTTAAGTGTAAGGGAGATTAAGGGACTCTTTAGGTGAATAAATAGGGGGGGATGAGGAGGCATGAGTGAGCAACTTCACTTTCTCCACTTCTCTTCTTCTTCTCACCGAAATCCTAAAGCTCTCCCTCTCCATTTCCTCTCCATTTCCACTCTTGGCCGAAACTCCTTCAAGCAAGAAGCAAGGGCTAGGTTTTGTGTTCCTTAGTTTATCTCACACTACAAGCAAAGCGAAGGATGTAAGTATCCCTCACCTGCATACGAGTAGCTTCGATTGATGTTTGTAAAAGAAATCTATATGTTATATCCGGCCAAGCTATGTTTTAGTTTATCAATGAAGTTGTATGCTATGTTTAGGAAGTAGATGATGATGTTAACATGGAAAAAGGGATTAGGTTAAAAGCTAACCCTAATAGCCACTAAAGCCTATTCGGCCAAGCCATGATTCTAGGTTTTAATGAAGTTCTATGCTATGTTTTTGTAACTATATGATGATGTTAGGATTTAAGATGGATTAGGACAAAAGCTAACCCTAAAAACCTACTTGGATCATTCGGCCACCATGACTTTTGGGTGATTAAATGAAGTCTAGTTCTTGTTTTATATGCAAATGAAGTTGTTGTGTTATGTTAAATGAATTAGGTTAAAAGATAACCCTAGGAAACCCTATGGATCATTCGGCCACCATGAATAGTTGTGGTTGTGTTAAATGAATTAGGATGAAGGATAGCTCTAGACACCCCTATGGACCATTCGGCCATCATGCATTTTGGGGATTAGATGAAGTTTTAATTCAAGTCTTATGTGCATATGAAGTTGTTGTTAAGTTAAATGAATAGGCTAACATGTGTTTTATGTTGGGTGAATGCATGTTGACTTGTGATATTAATTAATGCTAGATGAAGATAACATGCCTTAGGTTAATTCAAGTCTTATGTGCATATGAAGTTGTTGTTAAGTTAAATGAATAGGCTAACATGTGTTTTATGTTGGGTGAATGCATGTTGACTTGTGATATTAATTAATGCTAGATGAAGATAACATGCCTTAGGTTAATTCAAGTCTTATGTGCATATGAAGTTGTTGTTAAGTTAAATAAATAGGCTAACATGTGTTTTATGTTGGGTAAATGCATGTCATGCCTTATGCCATGTCTATGTGTATGCGATGTTTAAAATATGTTATGAAATGGAAAAAGATAAGATTATGAAATGAAACAAAACGATATGTTCACGACATGAATATGACATGATGATGAAATGAAGAATGATATGTTATGAAATGAAGAATGGTATGTTTACGAAATGAAAGATGATATGTTCATGAAGGGAAGCATGATGTGTTATGAAATGAAGTATGCTATGTTTGAAAAATGAAATAAGCTATGTTATAAAATAAGCATATAAGTATTTTACCTTCTGCATGGCTTGTACCAAGACCTTAACAAGGTCTAAGAAGGGATGGGCTCCTAAGATGCCCTAGGTCGAAGGAATAAGACTCGGGCCTAGGACGGGCTTCTATGTATGATTGCCCCTAGGTCGATGGAATAAGACTCGGGCCTAGTACGGGATGGGCTCCAAGATGCCTTAGGTCGATGGAGTAAGACTCGGGCCTAGGATGGGCTTCTACGCTATGACGATTGCCCTAGGTCGACGGACTAAGATCGGGCCTAGTAACCTATTAGGTTCGAGACTTACTACCTCGGGCCTATTTAGGGATGCACGCTATGATAATGGAGAAGTGGTACAATTCCGGGCCCAAATATGTTGAGATTTATATTTACGTACCTATAATATATGTTTTCAAAAGCATCTTGCATATGTTACATGATTAGATTGTTATATTCACATGCCATGTTGATATGTTACATATGATGTATGTTATGTTTGATATGCCATGTTTATGTCTATATGCTACATATGATGCATGTTATGTTTGATATGCCATGTTTATGTCACTATGCTACATATGATGTATGTTATGTTTGATATGCCATGTTTATGCCACTATGTTACATATGAAGTATGTTATGTTTGATATGCCATGTTATGTCACTATGTTACGTATGTTATATGTTATGTTTAATTAAGTCCTAAATGTACATGATATGATGCTATGTTATAGATGATACGTGTTATGCTGCCATGCTATGGATGAGACATGTTATGTTTACTCACGTTACTTATGCTACATGTTAAGTTGATTACGCCATGTATGTTACATGTTATATGGCTTATATGTTATGAATGTTACATGCCATGATTAATGTCGATATATGGTTTTTGTGAGTAGAATTTGGATCTTACTAAGCCTATGTGCTTATAGTTTATCTTTCCCTAAATCTGAGATAAGGGTAAGGGATGGATAAACTAAAGGGAGCAGCAGGAGGGGCCAAATGTGTGTGCCAGTGGCATGGTGGAGAAGATCCGTTAGGTTTATATATATATGTTTACCTATGATGATGATGTTTATGGATGTCCTTACTTATGTCTCCGTATGACGACGATGTTTAAGAACTTGAACTAAGCACTAAGTATCTATATATGTTATGATGCACGCTCTATGTTAATAAGAAGAAGTAAGGAAGAAGTAAGAAGAAGTATCTATATATGCTATGATGCATGCCCTATGTTATGTTAAGAAGAAGAAGTATATATATATATATATATATATATATATATATATATATGTCAATGCATATGTTTAAAAGAAAAAAAAAATAAGTCTATAGTCTTCCGCTGTTAGAATAAAGAATTATGTATAAAGTGTTGCGCTGTATGTAATGTATGTATGTACGGTCGCGTCACGCCGCCCCTCAGTTACAGGTCCAAAAGAGTGGGCGTGACAGGTTGGTATCGAGCGGATCTCCTTTCCACTACACACATCAAGCTCCAAATCCTGCGCTCGAGTAAGAATTCTATGTCTACTCTAATTTTGTTAAATGTTTTTCATGTATGATAGGAAATGTTTCTAGCCTAAATATGCATGAAATTATGAATGTTACCCTTATGCTTGTTCATATATGATATAAAATACCTTAAGCTTAAACTATGCATGAGAACATGAATGATGCCTTAAGCTTAAAATGACTTTGCTTAAAATGACTTTATGCTAGCTTCAGTCTAATTATCGTGAGGTCAACGAACTAAAACTTATACTAGCTTTACTTTAATATATGAAGATAAACATGTCGGGAAGACGATAGTAGAGTCGATGACCTAGCACCCATGACCTTACACGTAGTCACGAACTCCAACGACAAGTCAGAACAACAACAAGTGATAAATACTCTAATGAATCGCTGAGGAAACCCTCGCCCCTGCCAGACTGACCGATGGTTCGACAGCTTACCGATCCAAATGGCGAGAGACTAAAGCCGGAAAATTTCTCTGGTACTGGTGAGCCATGGGATGCCCAGGCCTGGTTCAAGACGGTGGAAAGCATCGTGGAGCTACTAGACTGGCCCGAATGCGAGAAGATTAAGTGTGCATCATTCTGTCTTTCGGGAGATGCTCGGATGTGGTGGGAATGTTGGCAACCGTTCTATTTCTCGGAATGCTCATAGGCTCCCATGTCCCCGGATTAAAATTTTCACTAATGAAAACTAATCCGGATGGGATGAGTTTCCTAAGCACAACCAATTCGTCGTCGTGCTAACGACTCGAGCGATCGCTTGAACAAACTAGTTGTTCAAGCAACACAACTCTTCTAGTCGGTTAGCCGCGGAAGAGACGACGGACGGATCGCCGGTTTTTGTGTTTGTCTTCGGGGTCCATGATTATACAATATATATTCATATACACACATGTATAATCATCATATATAAGAACATGCTCAGATCTGAAATTAAAGTTATAAAACTTTTATACCTCTTGATCTTCTATCGTATGTCCTAACCTCCTTGTAGACTTCGTGTGGGCGAAGATCCTCCACAAGTTGAAGCTTCTTAGATCTTCTTCAATCCAAAGAATGAAGAACTCTCTTTCCCTTCATGCTTGAGCCAACCACCAATCCACAAAGGATTGATGCCGCCGGCCCCAAGAATAGAGAGAACATAATGGAAACAACCATGCAAACGAACTAGGGACAAACCCTAGCTCGTTGTGCCACCGGCGAAGAGGAAAACAAGAGGAAAATAGGAATAGGTTGGGCACCACCAAAGGTATAGGAAAAGGATAGAACCGGCCAACACCCTAGGAAGAAGAAGAACACTTCCTATAGTTGCCACCTACCTTACCTTCCAAACCCTAGCAGCCCAACCAAGCTTCCTTTGGATTTCTTGAAGGTAGAGGAAGAGAAGGTAGTGGGCCAACCCTTAGAAGGAAGAAGATGAGCCCTTCCCTATAGTTGCCGCCCAACCATAACTTCCAAACCTAGCCGCCTAATCCAAGAGCCAAACCCTAATCTAATTAGGGTTTCCTCCATAGGTTTCTTGCCGCCTAAGCATGGTGGAGAGGAGAGATCTAGGAGCTAGCCACCTCCAAGGATGAAGACAAGCTCATCCATAGGTTGCCGCCCCCTCTAGCTCCACCACCTTGGCCGCCCAACCTAAGGAGCCAAAACCCTAATTAGGGTTTCCTCCTTGAGGTTGCTTGCCGCCCAAGTAATGCTAGGCAAAACCCTAATTTCCTTAGCATCCATCATGAACCATCCATAAAAACTTATTTTTTTCCGCCCAACCCATAGCCACCCTTTTATAGAACTTAGGAGAAAATTGGTTATTGATGAGGTAGCCAAAAATATAGGAACTAATTCCCAATTTTCTTGCCGCCCACCTTATCCAACCTTTCCTCTCCCTTTTATATAGAGTTAGGTTTAGGCCTTGGTTTAATCTCCACCGTCGGTTCTAGGGTTTTAATCTCAACCGTCGGATTTAGAGATTTAATCTCAACCGTCGGTTCTAGAGTTTTAATCCCAATCGTCGGATCTAGAGATTTAATCTCAACCGTCGGTTCTAGGGATTTAATCCTAACCGTCGGATCTAGAGATTTGTTTTCCATCATTTGATCTAGACTTCATGAGGTTTATATTAGGCTACGATAGGGACCATGAGGAGGAGTTGGGTCTTGGCCACCCGATGGATCGGAACCACACAAACTTGATCCATCAATGATGTTCCATTCCACTAGAGGATCATCATCGAACTACCTCACCAACCCCCATAAATTAATATGGGCTCCATATATTATTTGTACATTCATCTCCCCGTGTTTAAGATATCGAATGTCCGTCAATTAATTGATTTACTGACCATCAATTAATTAACATCTAACTCCTCGAGTAGTACCACTCAACCTTATCATCATGTTGACTAAGTCAACCTGCAGGGTTTACATGATGAACCTTATGAGCTCCTCAAGGGGACATCATCAACCTAATACATAGGACACGGATTCCTCCTATAATCAACGGCACACCATGTAAATAATATCATTTTCCAACTTACCGGGCATATTGATTTAATCCATAGAAATCTCACCCTCTGGTAAATCAAAGAAATAAATATTAAGTACATGTGCCCGTTATTATATCGGGATTAAGAGCATGTACAACATAATATTCGAGGTCCGATTCAATTATGTAGTCAGCAATAAATTGAATCACCTCTATGTCGGTCCTGCTCAATACACCTAAGTGTACTAGTGTAACTCTATGTTCAAGATAAAACAATACCAAGCTACACTACAACCATGCCAATGGTTTGTCCAAAACCATCTTGGTTGTGAGCCTCTACTTATACTCTACAAGGGACTGATAACATGATCTTCTGTGCCATCACCCAAGCACCATGTTATCTACAATGTAAAGTATTAGACAATTTTGCATAATCATAAAAATATGCAAACAATGATCATGTGATTCTTATTTCAAAATAAAGATGTCCATACAAAAGAGCTAGGCTTTCAGTATACATCCCAACAATCTCCCACTTATACTAAAAGACTATGCTGTCATCATACTGCCATACATCTGATTCCCCTTCCCTCCACATGCCTATCAAAGCTCTCGCTAGAAGGGCCTTAGTGAAAGGGTCTACCAGGTCATCCTCTGATGCATGCTAGGCGACAGCAACTTCTACCTCCTTTACGATTTCTCGTATCAGGTGGTACTTGCACTCTATGTGTTTACTAGCCTTATGGGCTCGTGGTTCCTTCGAGTTTGCAACTGCACCATTATTATCACAATAAATTGTGATAGTTCTGGGCAAACCAGGAATCACATCCAAGTCCATCAGGAAGTTCCTGAGCCATACAGCTTCTTTGGCCGCCTAAGAGGCTGCCATACACTCAGCTTCCATGGTAGAGTCCACCACGCATTTCTGCTTGACACTCTTCCATACTATGGCTCCACCTCCAAAAGTAAACACAAAACCTGAGGTAGACTTACTGTTATCCCTATCAGATTGGAAATCAGAATCTATGTAACCCACAGGGAGTAATTGGTCTGCCCGGTAAACTAGCATATAATCCCTAGTCCTTCTCAGGCACTACAATATATGCTTTACCACAGTCCAATGTCCCTGTCCTGGATTACTCTGATATCTGCTGACCATGCCTATGGCAAAGCAGATATCGGGTCTCATACATAGCATCATATACATGAGGCTTCCTACTGCAGAAGCATAAAGAACCGCCTTCATCTCCTCTATCTCCTCAGATGATCTAGGACACATCTCCTTAGATAAAGGGACTCCATGCCTGAAAGGTAGAAAACCTTTCTTGGAGTTTTGCATGCTAAGACGATCCATAATCGTGCCTATGTATGAAGCTTGGGATAAGTACAACATCCTTTTCCAGTGATCCCTCGATCCCAAGGATGTGTCTCACCTCTCCCAAGTCCTTCATATCAAACTCATTGGACAACCATACCCTTACGTCTGATAACACTTCGATGTTGTCGCCAACCACCAAAATGTCATCTACATATAGTACAAAAATACCACTACGTTTCCGTCACATCTCTTGTATACACAAGACTCATCCGAACTTTGAATAAATCCATAAGACTGGATTTACCTCCTCAAAGCGGATGTTCCAAGACCTCGAAGCTTGCTTCAATCCATAAATGGACCGATTAAGCTTACATACAAGATGCTCTTTGCCCTTAGCAATGAATCCCTCTGGTTGCTTCATATAGATGGATTCCTCAAGACTTCCACTAAGGAAAGCTGTCTTGACATCCATCTGTCACACCTCATAAATTCATATGAGCTGCTATGCATAGGAGCTCCCAGACCTGATTTGAATCCATAGATTCAATCTCAGTATTCATTGCACTTTGCAAAGATGCTGCATCTATATCTTGGATTGCCTCATCATATGTCCAGGGATCAGGTTCATGTTTGCCAGGGACCAAATCGGAAGATTCTCCCAAGAACATGAATCTATCAGGCTATCTCACAACCCTCCTACTACGATGAGGTATCACCTGTGTATCCTGTGTGACACGCGGTGCAGTGACATGTGGTATATCCTCTTGTATGCAGTGCAAGTCGGGACTTCCCCTATCAACTCCTCAAGAACAATTTTACTTATGGGCTTGTGGTTCATCACATAGTCCTCCTCTAGAAATCTGGCATTCGTACTAATGATTACCCTCTGATCTCTAGGACTATAAAACAAACTACCCTTCGTTCCCTTGGGATAGCCAACGAACATGCGTACTTCTGTACGAGGTTCCAACTTACCAGTATCTGCCTTCAGCACATGTGCTGGACTCCCCATATCCGAATATGTCTTAGACTAGGCTTTCGCCCGGTCCACAACTCTGTGGGATTAGAAGGCACTGATTTAGATGGAACCAAGTTCAGAATGTACACCGTCGTATCTAGAGTATATCCTCAGAACGAATCTGGCAAGTCAGAATAACTCATCATCAATCTAACCATCTCCATAAGAGACCTATTCCTTCGCTTTGCTACACCGTTCTGCTGGGGTGTGCCAGGTGCAGACAATTGGGATTGAATCCCAACCTCTGATAAGTAATTCCTAAACTCTCCCAAGAGGTATTCACCACTACGATCAGATCGTAGTGTCATCTTGAATAACTGTCTATGAAAAAGACAAAATATTCAAAACTACCTCTTGCCTGGATAGACATAGGACCATCAGAATGAACCAATTCCAACACATCTTTAGATCTATACCCCTTGGCCTTGAAAGGCCTCTTGGTCATCTTACCCTCCAAGCAAGATTTGTAGGTTGGGAGATCCTCCACCACTAATGAACCCAAAAGTCCATCAGCTATCAATCTTTGAATTCTGCTTAGGTTAATGTGACCAAGCCTAAGAAGCCAAAGATATGTTTGGTTCATCTTCGAAGGTTCTTTTCTCTTATTGGAATTAGAAGATGAGTTATTAACTTCTATTTGCATCGTGGGAGCTTGTGGTTCAAGTTATAAATTTCCTATCTATGTACCTGAATAGATAATGTCCCTATTTCTTTTATAACAAATCTGTCATGAAAAGAAATAGATTATCCATCCAAAAACTATTTAGAAATCGAAATCAATTCTTTCTAAATAAAGATACATAAAGAAAATTCTTAAGAACCAAAAACTTTATTTTTCTCAAAAGATAAATAAAATATCTCCCACTGCAATAGCCGCCATCTTCATGGCATTGCCCAAGTAAATTGTAATATCCCCTTTAGCTAGTCGTCGGGTTTCCTGGAACCCCTGCAAAGCATTGCAGACATGATTAGTGGCTCTCGTATCTACACACCAGGTGCCAGTAGATAACACCGCTAACCATGTTTCAACGACTAGACCAAAAGATATACTTTTGCTCTTGCTTCGGATTGGGACAATCCTCCTTCTTATGTCCAGTCTGCTAGTAAGTGAAGTACTTGCCTTTCGGCTTCTTCACTCCTCCCTGAGATCCTCCCACCACCTTTGCTCCACCTTGTTTCTCCTTCTTCTAGCCTTTTGGCTTAGAAGTAGAAACCTTTTTGAGCAACCATGGCTTGAGGACACTCTTTGAAGAGTGTATACTTGTACTTCTTAGCAAATAAGACAACATCTAGATTCTTTTCCAATCAACATTATTTGGGTGAGTAAGTTTATTTCCTTTAGTATCACAATAAGTGGACTGAAAGTCATTTTGAAAATCCTAAGAATCACAATGATCAAAACTTTAGATTTCAAATATTATTGATTCCTCAAAATAATAAAATTCCGAAATCAACCAACACCTCAAAACACCGAGAATTTCGCATGCCACTCTGTGTGGACGTATACGAATTCTACATTTGTAAGAGGAGATTTTACCCATTAATTTTATTATCTTGTCAACCTTACTTTTTGACAAATAAAATTAATAGTTGGTTCCTCTTTGGCCCTACAAATAAAAGCAGTGACTCTATGGGAGGAAACATTTATTTGCATCTAAGTGTGCACCATAACACGAGACTAAGGGAAGTATGTTGGATTATGTGCCTTACCTCTGGGGAAGTACACACGCTCTAGATAATTTCCTATAACCATTATTTGACCTAGTGATCCGCAAACAAACCCGTCCTCGGGAGGAAGGCACTCGAGCCAACACACAAGTTTGTTTGCATCACACGTCAAATTGTAATGAGCGCGGGAATTAATTAAAATGTCCCTCTCCCACTTAGTAAATTAAAAATGAGGAATTTTCAAGCACACACAACATGCATCTAAAACAAATCAGCAATAAATATGGAAAAAACAGAATTTTTTTTTCCAACTATTATGGCATTGTTCTCCAATACGCATCCCGTCGTGTCGCCACCTCGTCCGCTCCATCTTTTCCCGTGCGCAAGTCACCAAAGAGTTCCGAGCCGAGATAAAACATTTTAATTTACATCCATCGATCCTATACTCCACGAAGGAGTGTACAAATAATCTAGATCGAAAGTAAACTAAAATGATCGGTTAAACAATGCCGTATTTAATTACAAAAATTAAATACTAATCTAGCCTCGTCAACCCCGAGGATTCATATAATAAATTTTTACACACATCCATTCACATACACACACATGGCCATAATAGTCGGATCTTATGCCTGCAACCAAAGAGTTAAACTACGCATATCCTACTATTATCCGGCACATATTATATATGAAAAGTGCATAAAAAAATAACCGAATCCTAAACACACAAAACCGGAAACCGTGGCTCTGATACCAATTGTTGGCAACCGTGCTATTTCCCGAAATGCTCATAGGCTCCCATGTCCCCGGATTAAATTTTTCACTAATGAAAACTAATCCGGATGGGATGAGTTTCCCAAGCACAACCAATTCGTCGTCGTGCTAACGACTCGAGCGATCGCTTGAACAAACTAGTTGTTCAAGCAACACAACTCTTCTAGTCGGTTAGCCGCGGAAGAGACGACGGACGGATCGCCGGTTTTTGTGTTTGTCTTCGGGGTCCATGATTATACAATATATATTCATATACACACATGTATAATCATCATATATAAGAACATGCTCAGATCTGAAATTAAAGTTATAAAACTTTTATACCTCTTGATCTTCTATCGTATGTCCTAACCTCCTTGTAGACTTCGTGTGGGCGAAGATCCTCCACAAGTTGAAGCTTCTTAGATCTTCTTCAATCCAAAGAATGAAGAACTCTCTTTCCCTTCATGCTTGAGCCAACCACCAATCCACAAAGGATTGATGCACGGCCCCAAGAATAGAGAGAACATAATGGAAACAACTACAGCAACTAGGGACAAACCCTAGCTCCTAGTGCCGCTTGCCAAGAGGAAAACAAAGGGAAAAGAGGAATAGGTTGGGCACCACCAAAGGTATAGGAAAAAGGATAGGAACCAGCCAACACCCTAGGAAGAAGAAGAACACTTCCCCTATAGTTGCCACCTACCTTACCTTCCAAACCCTAGCCGCCCAACCAAGCTTCCTTTGGATTTCTTGCCGCCCAAGGTAGAGGAAGAGAAGGTAGTGGCCGGCCAACCCTTAGAAGGAAGAAGATGAGCCCTTCCCCTATAGTTTCCGCCCAACCATAACTTCCAAACCTAGCCGCCTAATCCAAAGAGCCAAACCCTAATCTAATTAGGGTTTCCTCCATAGGTTTCTTGCCGCCTAAGCATGGTGGAGAGGAGAGATCTAGGAGCTAGCCACCTCCAAGGATGAAGACAAGCTCATCCATAGGTTGCCGCCCCCTCTAGCTCCACCACCTTGGCCGCCCAACCTAAGGAGCCAAAACCCTAATTAGGGTTTCCTCCTTGAGGTTGCTTGCCGCCCAAGTAATGCTAGGCAAAACCCTAATTTCCTTAGCATCCATCATGAACCATCCATAAAAACTTATTTTTTTTCCGCCCAACCCATAGCCACCCTTTTATAGAACTTAGGAGAAAATTGGTTATTGATGAGGTAGCCAAAAATATAGGAACTAATTCCCAATTTTCTTGCCGCCCACCTTATCCAACCTTTCCTCTCCCTTTTATATAGAGTTAGGTTTAGGCCTTGGTTTAATCTCCACCGTCGGTTCTAGGGTTTTAATCTCAACCGTCGGATTTAGAGATTTAATCTCAACCGTCGGTTCTAGAGTTTTAATCCCAACCGTCGGATCTAGAGATTTAATCTCAGCTCTAGGGATTTAATCCTAACCGTCGGATCTAGAGATTTGTTTTCCATCATTTGATCTAGACTTCATGAGGTTTATATTAGGCTACGATAGGGACCATGAGGAGGAGTTGGGTCTTGGCCACCCGATGGATCGGAACCACACAAACTTGATCCATCAATGATGTTCCATTCCACTAGAGGATCATCATCGAACTACCTCACCAACCCCCATAAATTAATATGGGCTCCATATATTATTTGTACATTCATCTCCCGTGTTTAAGATATCAGAATGTCCGTCAATTAATTGATTTCGACCATCAATTAATTAACATCTAACTCCTCGAGTAGTACCACTCAACCTTATCATCATGTTGACTAAGTCAACCTGCAGGGTTTACATGATGAACCTTATGAGCTCCTCAAGGGGACATCATCAACCTAATACATAGGACACGGATTCCTCCTATAATCAACGGCACACCATGTAAATAATATCATTTTCCAACTTACCGGGCATATTGATTTAATCCATAGAAATCTCACCCTCTGGTAAATCAAAGAAATAAATATTAAGTACATGTGCCCGTTATTATATCGGGATTAAGAGCATGTACAACATAATATCCGAGGTCCGATTCAATTATGTAGTCAGCAATAAATTGAATCACCTCTATGCCGGTCCTGCTCAATACACCTAAGTGTACTAGTGTAACTCTATGTTCAAGATAAAACAATACCAAGCTACACTACAACCATGCCAATGGTTTGTCCAAAACCATCTTGGTTGTGAGCCTCTACTTATACTCTACAAGGGACTGATAACATGATCTTCTGTGCCATCACCCAAGCACCATGTTATCTACAATGTAAAGTATTAGACAATTTTGCATAATCATAAAAATATGCAAACAATGATCATGTGATTCTTATTTCAAAATAAAGATGTCCATACAAAAGAGCTAGGCTTTCAGTATACATCCCAACAGGGAACGGGTTAAAGCAAAGAGACAAGTAAATCAGATGAGATGGACAGATTTTGAGTACGAGTTCTTCGAAGAATTCTTCCACATGAGGGTGACCAACAAGCATTACGACGAGTTCACTGGGTTCCGACAAGGTGACCTATCGGTCAGCGAAGCCGTGAAGAGATTCAGCCGACTCGCATGCCTATACCCAGAGTTGGTCACCACGGAAAGAGAAAGGGGCAGACTCATGCTGAAGATGCTCCGACCAGAAATAGCTCTGAATGTGGCTGGCGGAGCTCATAGACCCAGCCAGAGTGTATGAGTGCCACGATTGAGCATTACCCGAACATGAGACAGCGCAGATGGCTCGAGCTCATCAAGGATTATGACTGCGAGATTCTCTACCATCCGGGGAAAGCTAACAAGGTGGTTGATGCACTCAGCAGGAAGTCCTGCGCCACCTTGATGTCTCTATCAGTGTTATCTCGGCCCTTAGAAAGAGAGATTATGCGTTACGGGGTTGAAATCATTTCCGGACAGCTCTCGACCATGACGATAGCACCGACACTGTTCGATGATATCCTGGAAAAGCAAGCCCGTGACCCAAGCCTTCAGAGGATCAAGCAAGAGGTCTTAGAAGGAAAGGACGACGGGTTTCGGATCTCTGATAGTGGAATACTCTACCTCAGGGATCGCTTATGTATTCCCGACGATCCAGAATTACGGAAGGAGATATTTGAGGAAGCTCACGGAACTCCTTATGCGATGCATCCTGGAACCACCAAGATGTACCAAGACCTAAAACGAAAGTTCTGGTGGTTCGGAATGAAAAGAGATGTGGCTCAGTATGTCAGTACTTGCCTGACCTACCAGAGGGTTAAGGCAGAACACCAGAGACCTGGAGGAACACTGCAGCCGATCCAGATTCCAGAATGGAAATGGGAGGACATTTCTATGGATTTCATCTCAGGATTGCCCAAGACGACAAACGGTTATGATGCTATATGGGTAATTGTGGACAGATTGACGAAGTCCGCCCATTTCTTAGCAATCAAGATGACCTATTCGACGGAGCAACTGGCTCAGTTATATGCTAGGGAAATTATCAGACTACATGGAATTCCTAAGACCATCATTTCTGACAGAGATGGTCGCTTTATTTCCCATTTATGGGAATGTGTTCAGAAGGCCCTAGGCACGAAGCTATTGTTCAGTACTGCCTTCCATCCCCAGACGGACGGACAGACCGAAAGAGTAAATCAAGTACTGGAGGATATGGTATGAGCCTGCGCCCTGGATTTCAAAGGTAGCTGGTGTCGATACTTATGTTTGGCAGAATTCGCTTACAATAATAGCTACCAAGCTACTATCGGAATGGCACCCTACGAGGCTCTATACGGGAGGAAATGTAGATCTCCCATATCTTTGATGCAGGGTGGTGAAAAGAAGAGGATGGGACTCAGACGGATTTCATCGACGACACCACCCGAGCTATCGGAACATCCGTCGAGAATTGAAAGCCCGAGCCGACAAAAGAGCTATGCGGATATGCGACGTAGACCGTTAGAATTCAAAGTTGGGGACCTAGTATTCCTCAAAGTGGCTCCTATGAAGGGAGTGATGAGATTCGGAAGGAAGGGTAAACTGAGTCCACGCTACGTGGGACCATATCCGATATTGCAGAGGATTGGCAAGGTAGCTTACAAGCTAGAGCTGCCTCAAGAGATGTCGGCTATTCACAAGCGTGTTCCATGTCTCTTGCTCAAGAAATGCATTTCGATCGGACCAAGTGATCGAGCCACAAGCGTACAAGTTCAAGAGGACACGAGTATTGAAAGTCGCCTATCCGGATACTAGACCGAGAAATCAAGAGGCTAAGGAACAAAGAGGTGCCCTTAGTAAAGGTCTGTGCGAGAATCAGCAGTGCGAGGAAGCTACAGGAGCGAGGAGGACATGAAGTAAGTACCCTGATTGTTCTAAGTTTAGAGTATGAAAATTTTAAAATGTATCAAGGATTGTAACGCCCGTAAAATTTCTAGAAAATTTTAAAACAATTTTTTGATTGATGTTCATGGGCTTTATGTGGGCCTTTTCAAAAATAAAAGAAAATAAGCCAAAAGGGGTGCAAGGCCTAGAATTGAACCCCAAACCTCTAGAGATAGCCAAGCCCTATAGATGCACCCACTAACAGAAGCCCACTAGGACTATATCATTAGAGGAATAAGGAAATTATGGTTAAGTGTAAGGAGATTAAGGGACTCTTTAGGTGAATAAATAGGGGGGGATGAGGAGGCATGAGTGAGCAACTTCACTTTCTCCACTTCTCTTCTTCTTCTCACCGAAATCCTAAAGCTCTTCCTCTCCATTTCCACTCTTGGCCGAAACTCCTTCAAGCAAGAAGCAAGGGCTAGGTTTTGTGTTCCTTAGTTTATCTCACACTACAAGCAAGCGAAGGATGTAAGTATCCCTCACCTGCATCGAGTAGCTTGATTGATGTTTGTAAAAGAAATCTATATGTTATATCCGGCCAAGCTATGTTTTAGTTTATCAATGAAGTTGTATGCTATGTTTAGGAAGTACATGATGATGTTAACATGGAAAAGGGATTAGGTTAAAAGCTAACCTAATAGCCACTAAAGCCTATTAAGCCATGATTCTAGGTTTTAATGAAGTTCTATGCTATGTTTTTGTAACTATATGATGATGTTAGGATTTAAGATGGATTAGGACAAAAGCTAACCCTAAAAACCTACTTGGATCATTCGGCCACCATGACTTTTGGGTGATTAAATGAAGTCTAGTTCTTGTTTTATATGCAAATGAAGTTGTTGTGTTATGTTAAATGAATTAGGTTAAAAGATAACCCAAGGAAACCCTATGGATCATTCGGCCACCATGAATAGTTGTGGTTGTGTTAAATGAATTAGGATGAAGGATAGCTCTAGACACCCCTATGGACCATTCGGCCATCATACATTTTGGGGATTAGATGAAGTTTTAATTCAAGTCTTATGTGCATATGAAGTTGTTGTTAAGTTAAATGAATAGGCTAACATGTGTTTTATGTTGGGTGAATGCATGTTGACTTGTGATATTAATTAATGCTAGATGAAGATAACATGCCTTAGGTTAATTCAAGTCTTATGTGCATATGAAGTTGTTGTTAAGTTAAATGAATAGGCTAACATGTGTTTTATGTTGGGTGAATGCATGTTGACTTGTGATATTAATTAATGCTAGATGAAGATAACATGCCTTAGGTTAATTCAAGTCTTATGTGCATATGAAGTTGTTGTTAAGTTAAATAAATATGCTAACATGTGTTTTATGTTGGGTAAATGCATGTCATGCCTTATGCCATGTCTATGTGTATGCGATGTTTAAAATATGTTATGAAATGGAAAAAGATAAGATTATGAAATGAAACAAAACGATATGTTCACGACATGAATATGACATGATGATGAAATGAAGAATGATATGTTATGAAATGAAGAATGGTATGTTTACGAAATGAAAGATGATATGTTCATGAAGGGAAGCATGATGTGTTTTGAAATGATGTATGCTATGTTTGCAAAATGAAATAAGCTATGTTATAAAATAAGCATATAAGTATTTTACCTTCTGCATGGCTTGTACCAAGACCTTAACAAGGTCCAAGAAGGGATGGGCTCCTAAGATGCCCTAGGTCGATGGAATAAGACTCGGGCCTAGGATGGGCTTCTATGTATGATTGCCCCTAGGTCGATGGAATAAGACTCGGGCCTAGTACGGGATGGGCTCCAAGATGCCTTAGGTCGATGGAGTAAGACTCGGGCCTAGGATGGGCTTCTACGCTATGACGATTGCCCTAGGTCGACGGACTAAGATCGGGCCTAGTAACCTATTAGGTTCGAGACTTGCTACCTCGGGCCTATTTAGGGATGCACGCTATGATAATGAAGAAGTGGTACAATGCCGGGCCCAAATATGTTGAGATTTATATTTACGTACTTATAATATATGTTTTCAAAAGCATCTTGCATATGTTACATGATTAGATTGTTATGTTCACATGCCATGTTGATATGTTACATATGATGTATGTTATGTTTGATATGCCATGTTTATGTCTCTATGCTACATATGATGCATGTTATGTTTGATATGCCATGTTTATGTCACTATGCTACATATGATGTATGTTATGTTTGATATGCCATGTTTATGCCACTATGTTACATATGAAGTATGTTATGTTTGATATGCCATGTTATGTCACTATATTACATTATGTTATATGTTATGTTTAATTAAGTCCTAAATGTACATGATATGATGCTATGTTATAGATGATACATGTTATCTTTGCCATGCTATGGATGAGACATGTTATGTTTACTCACGTTACTTATGCTACATGTTAAGTTGATTACGCCATGTATGTTACATGTTATATGGCTTATATGTTATGAATGTTACATGCCATGATTAATGTCGATATATGGTTTTTATGAGTAGGAATTTGGATCTTACTAAGCCTATGTGCTTATAGTTTATCTTTCCCTCGTCTGCGAGATAAGGGTAAGGGATGGATAAACTAAAGGGAGCGAGGAGGGGCCAAATGTGTGTGGCGGTGGCATGGTGGAAGATCCGTTAGGTTTATATATATATGTTTACCTATGATGATGATGTTTATGGATGTCCTTACTTATGTCTCCGTATGACGATGATGTTTAAGAACTTGAACTAAGCACTAAGTATCTATATATGTTATGATGCATGCTCTATGTTAATAAGAAGAAGTAAGGAAGAAGTAAGAAAATATCTATATATGCTATGATGCATGCCCTATGTTAAGAAAGAAGTATATATATATATATATATATATATGTCAATGCATATGTTTAAAAGAAAAAAATAAGTCTAAAGTCTTCATTTGTAAGAATAAAAGTATGTATAAAGTCTTCCACGTATGTAATGTATGTAAGATGGTACCACCCGCCTCCGTTCTGGGTCCAAAAGGGCGCGTGAAAGTTGGTATGAGCGATCCGCTTTTCCACTACACACACATCAAGCTCCAAACTCCGCCCAAGTAAGAATTCTATGTCTACTCTAATTTTGTTAAATGTTTTTCATGTATGATAGGAAATGTTTCTAGCTTAAATATGCATGAAATTATGAATGTTACCCTTATGCTTGTTCATATATGATATAAAATACCTTAAGCTTAAACTATGCATGAGAACATGAATGATGCCTTAAGCTGACTTTGCAAAATGACTTTTATGCTAGTCAATTATGCGAGGTCAATGAATGAAAACTTATACTAGCTTTACCTTAATATATGAAGATAAACATGTCCGGAAGACGCAGATGAGTCGATGAGCTAGCACCCCGCATGACCTTACACACGTAGTCACGTAACTCCAACGCATAAGTCACGTAACAACAAGTGATAAATACTCTAATGAATCGCTGAGGAAATCATCGCCCCAAGATGGTTATACCGATCCTCACCGATCCAAAGGCGTAGACTAAAAAAATTCTCCGCAATCGTGAGCCAATGGGATGCCCAGTTCAAGACGGTGGAAAGCATCGTGAGTTCCGGATCGCCCGAATGCGCGAAGATTAAGTGTGCATCCCTCGCTCGAGATGCTGGATGTGGAACGGGTTAAAGCAAAGAGACAAGTAAATCGATGAGATGGACAGATTTCTCTTCTTCCACATTCTTCCACATGAGCATTAGCATTAAGAGTTCACTGGTTTCGATAAGGTGACCTATATCAATTGCGGAAGAGATTCATACATGCCTATACAGTTGGTCACCACGGAAAGAGAAAGGGCGACTATGTCAAGATGTCTCACCAATAAATAGAATGTGAGCTCATAAACCGCATCAGAGGAGCTTCAAGAGGGACACGAGCATTGCTCGAACATGAGACATGTGTCTGACACCATCGGATTCTATCAAGGACAAGCTAACAAGATGAAAGTCCCGCGCCACCTGATGTCTCTATCTATTCTCCTTAGAAAGAGAGATTATGCGACGGGTCAAAATCATTTCTGACACCAGACACGATAAGCGACCCACGTTCGTTCGATGATATACCGGAAAAGCAAGCCCGTGACCCAAGCCTTCAGGATCAAGCAAGAGGTCTTAGAAGGAAAGGACGACGTTTCGGATCTCGATAGTGGAATACTCTCGTGGATCGCTATGTATTCCCGACGATCCACTTTAAGGAGATATTTGAGGAAGCTCACTAACTCCTCCTTATGATGCATCCCGAACCACCAAGATGTACCAAGACCTAAAAAAAGTTCCGTGGTTCGATGAAAAGAGATGTGGCTCAAGATGTAAGATCACGCCGACCAGAGGGTTAGGCGTAACACCGCAGACCTCGAGGAACACTACAATGATCCAGATTCCAATGGAAATGGGAGGATATTTCTATGGATTTCATCTCAGATTGCCCTAAGACGACAAACTTATGATGCTATATGGGTAATTGTGGATGATTGAAGTCCGCCATTTCTTAGCAAGATCAATTATTCGACTGAGCAACCGCCTGTATATGCTAGGAAATTATCGACACATGGAATTCCTAAGACCATCATTTCGAGAGATGGTCGATTTATTTCCATTTCGGGAATGTGTTCGTAAGGCCCTAGGCACGGTTATTGTTCAAGATTGCCTTCCATCCCCTTTTACGATGATGACCGAAAGAGTAAATCAAGCATCGAGGATATGGTATGAGCTCGCGCTCGATTTCAAAGGTAGCCGTGCCGATACTTATGTTTGCGCGTACCATAATATAGCTATAATACTATCGCCATGAGGCACTCTACGAGGCTCTATAGGAGGAAATGTAGATCTCCCATATGCCGGTACGAGGGTGGTGAAAAAGAGGATGGGACTCAGTGGATTTCATCGAGACACCACCGAGCTATACTAACATCCGTCAGAATTGAAACCGCATGCAGCCGGCTAAAAGAGCTATGCTACGTAACGTTAGAATTCAAAGTTGGGGACCTAGTATTCTCAAAGTGGCTCCTATGAAGGGAGTGATGAGATTCGTAAGGAAGGGTAAATCGAGTCCACGCCACGTGGGACCATATCCGATATATCAGAGGATAATAATAGCTAGAGGCCAAGAGATGTCGCTATTCACAACGTGTTCCATGTCTCACGTTCAAGAAATGCATTTCAAGATACCAAGTGATCGAGCCACACAAAGACAAGTTCAAGAGGACCTGAAATCGAGTATGAGATCCCGAAATCAAGAGGTCAAGAGGCTAACAAAGAGGTGCCCTTAGTAAAGGTCCTGTAATCAATCTGTGAGGGAAGCTACCGGGAACGCGAGGAGGACGAAGTGAATCCTTGTTCTAAGTTTCGAGGACGAAACTTTTAAAAGGTATGAAGGATTGTAACGCCCGTAAAATTTCTAGCAATTTTACAAGAATTTTTGGCTTGATGATCATGGGCTTTATGTGGGCCTTTTCAAAAATAAAAGAAAATAAGCCAAAAAGGGGTGCAAGGCCTAGGAATTGAACCCCAAACCTCTAGAGATAGCCAAGCCCTATAGATGCACCCACTAACCAGAAGCCCACTAGGACTATATCATTAGAGGAATAAGGGAAATTATGGTTAAGTGTAAGGGAGATTAAGGGACTCTTTAGGTGAATAAATAGGGGGGGATGAGGAGGCATGAGTGAGCAACTTCACTTTCTCCACTTCTCTTCTTCTTCTCACCGAAATCCTAAAGCTTCCCTCTCCATTTCCTCTCCATTTCCACTCTTCTCTTCAAGCACTCTTCAAGTTCATAGTCTAGCAACTAAGTTTATCTAACTTAAGGATGCGGGATGTCTCCCTCATACGAGTAAGCGATTGATGTTTGTAAAAGAAATCTATATGTTATATCTGGCCAAGCTATGTTTTAGTTTATCAATGAAGTTGTATGCTATGTTTAGGAAGTAGATGATGATGTTAACATGGAAAAAGGGATTAGGTTAAAAGCTAACCCTAATAGCCACTAAAGCCTATTCGGCCAAGCCATGATTCTAGGTTTTAATGAAGTTCTATGCTATGTTTTTGTAACTATATGATGATGTTAGGATTTAAGATGGATTAGGACAAAAGCTAACCCTAAAAACCTACTTGGATCATTCGGCCACCATGACTTTTGGGTGATTAAATGAAGTCTAGTTCTTGTTTTATATGCAAATGAAGTTGTTGTGTTATGTTAAATGAATTAGGTTAAAAGATAACCCTAGGAAACCCTATGGATCATTCGGCCACCATGAATAGTTGTGGTTGTGTTAAATGAATTAGGATGAAGGATAACCCTAGACACCCCTATGGACCATTCGGCCATCATGCATTTTGGGGATTAGATGAAGTTTTAATTCAAGTCTTATGTGCATATGAAGTTGTTGTTAAGTTAAATGAATAGGCTAACATGTGTTTTATGTTGGGTGAATGCATGTTGACTTGTGATATTAATTAATGCTAGATGAAGATAACATGCCTTAGGTTAATTCAAGTCTTATGTGCATATGAAGTTGTTGTTAAGTTAAATGAATAGGCTAACATGTGTTTTATGTTGGGTGAATGCATGTTGACTTGTGATATTAATTAATGCTAGATGAAGATAACATGCCTTAGGTTAATTCAAGTCTTATGTGCATATGAAGTTGTTGTTAAGTTAAATAAATAGGCTAACATGTGTTTTATGTTGGGTAAATGCATGCCATGCCTTATGCCATGTCTATGTGTATGCGATGTTTAAAATATGTTATGAAATGGAAAAAGATAAGATTATGAAATGAAACAAAACGATATGTTCACGACATGAATATGACATGATGATGAAATGAAGAATGATATGTTATGAAATGAAGAATGGTATGTTTACGAAATGAAAGATGATATGTTCATGAAGGGAAGCATGATGTGTTTTGAAATGAAGTATGCTATGTTTGCAAAATGAAATAAGCTATGTTATAAAATAAGCATATAAGTATTTTACCTTCTGCATGGCTTGTACCAAGACCTTAACAAGGTCCAAGAAGGGATGGGCTCCTAAGATGTCCTAGGTCGATGGAATAAGACTCGGGCCTAGGATGGGCTTCTATGTATGATTGCCCCTAGGTCGATGGAATAAGACTCGGGCCTAGTACGGGATGGGCTCCAAGATGCCTTAGGTCGATGGAGTAAGACTCGGGCCTAGGATGGGCTTCTACGCTATGACGATTGCCCTAGGTCGACGGACTAAGATCGGGCCTAGTAACCTATTAGGTTCGAGACTTGCTACCTCGGGCCTATTTAGGGATGCGCGCTATGATAATGAAGAAGTTGTACAATGTCGGGCCCAAATATGTTGAGATTTATATTTACGTACCTATAATATATGTTTTCAAAAGCATCTTGCATATGTTACATGATTAGATTGTTATGTTCACATGCTATGTTGATATGTTACATATGATGTATGTTATGTTTGATATGCCATGTTTATGTCTCTATGCTACATATGATGCATGTTATGTTTGATATGCCATGTTTATGTCACTATGCTACATATGATGTATGTTATGTTTGATATTCCATGTTTATGCCACTATGTTACATATGAAGTATGTTATGTTTGATATGCCATGTTATGTCACTATGTTACGTATGTTATATGTTATGTTTAATTAAGTCCTAAATGTACATGATATGATGCTATGTTATAGATGATACATGTTATGTTGCCATGCTATGGATGAGACATGTTATGTTTACTCACGTTACTTATGCTACATGTTAAGTTGATTATGCCATGTATGTTACATGTTATATGGCTTATATGTTATGAATGTTACATGCCATGATTAATGTCGATATATGGTTTTTGTGAGTAGGACTGGATCTTACTAAGCCTATGTGCTTATAGTTTATCTTTCCCTCGTACTGCAGATAAGGGTAAGGGATGGATAAACTAAAGGGAACAGCAGGAGGGGCTAAAATGTGTGCGTGGCATGGTGGAGAAGATCCGTTAGGTTTATATATATATGTTTACCTATGATGATGATGTTTATGGATGTCCTTACTTATGTCTCCGTATGACGACGATGTTTAAGAACTTGAACTAAGCACTAAGTATCTATATATGTTATGATGCATGCTCTATGTTAATAAGAAGAAGTAAGGAAGAAGTAAGAAGAAGTATCTATATATGCTATGATGCATGCCCTATGTTAAGAAGAAGAAGTATATATATATATATATATATATATATATATATATATATATATATATATATATGTCAATGCATATGTTTAAAAGAAAAAAAAAATAAGTCTAAAGTCTTCCGCTATAAGAATAAAGAAGTATGTATAAAGTCTTCCGCTGTATGTAATGTATGTATATACGGTCGCGTCACGCGCCGCCCCTCCGGGTTCTGGGTCCAAAAAGGGTGGGCGTGACACTTTTCCTCCTCCATGTGACACCGCACTGAGTAGGGTTCTCCGATAGACCTCACTGTTAGGGTAATCAACCCGTGATATGGTTTTGATGTGTGTAGAAAAGGGTTTAAGTTAGGTTATTATTGTGATTTGATATGTGTGTTGGAGTCTTGTAGGACTTAGTAATTCGCACATGGAGCCTTGGCGAGTTTCACATCTCATGACTCGGTCCTTGAGTCGGTGAAGGATGGCTTTACAGAAGCCATGCACTTGGAGCATCTGAGGGATCGCCAGACGAGGAGCTTGGAGTGAAGATGGAGGAAGTAGACTTCAGGGCGAGACGCAAAGGATGGCGCTGCAGAGCCGTGCGCTTGGCGCATCCGAGGGACGTGGCCGGACGAAGACAACTTTGAAGGTGAGGGACTCCGAGGGATGAGAGTGAGCAAATGTAACCCGGGAAGGGGTAGTGCTCTTTGGTGAAACTTGGTCATTTGGCTAAGTGTCGGATGAGATTTCCCGACATCAGTCGACTGCCATGGAATGGCAGTCGACTGCTCTGAGTCGAACGGGGTTTGACTGGTATCCGACTGATGGGTTTTTGGCCCAGCAGTCGACTGCCATATATTGCGGGATCGCCATAGGTTATCGCCGATCATTATTGATGGCAAATGATCGGTAGTCGAGAGGGTTTTGGGCACAGAACCTCTTGTAGCCAACTGGGCAGTCGACTACGAGGCATCAATCGACTGATGGATACATCAGTCGACTGTCAAGGGTTCCGTTGGACTATAATGGTCAGGATCTGACATGTTCGGGGCCATTGTAGTGGCGGCAGTCGACTGCCAAGGGCAGCAGTCGACTGGTGGCGGCCAACGGGAAGAAATCAGCCCTCTCTATAAAAAGAGAGGGTGTGGGCTTTTGGATGGCTAATGCTTAAGTCCTAAACGATCATCCAAGTGCCCCCACAAGCTTTCAACTCCTTCTCCTAGTTTTTTTTCACATTTATTGTAAGAAAGAGTGTTTGGGTTGTAAGAAGGTTTACCTCCACCTTGCATTGGGCTAAACGGAGAGACCAATAGTGAATTGGTTACGGAGTGATTCACCGTGGACGAATCGGACCGTGGATTAGCGGCGAGGCCGTGAACCACATTATATTTCGGTGTTAGCATTGTTTGGTATTCTTATTTATATTTGCTTGTCTTGTTTTGTTTCCGTTGCGCTAATATTCTTTGTAGACGAGCAAATTCCACCATCGAACAAAAGAGGGCTATTCACCCCCCCTCTAGCCGACCAACCACAATCACATCGATCGACCCTACAAGTGGTATCAGAGCCAAGTCACTTGTCGAGGACTAACTGCCGCAACAAGCACTTCATCAAGAGATGGTCGGCTCTAATATTCATCCGCCGAAGTTCGAGGGGGAATTCGCTTGGTGGAAAAAGAGAATGGAGGTATTTTTTGAAACCGATTTCGAAATTCTTTTATTTATGGAAAACGGTTTTGAAATGCCTAGGGATGAAGAAGGGGAGCCATTGGAAAAATCAAGATGGAGCAAGAGGCAAAGGGAGGAGTACTTGGTGAACTCAAAAGTCAAACATCACCTCTACAATGTACTCCCCCAACAAGAAGTCAACCGGATAAGAGAGTGTGCTAGCGCCAAGGAGATGTAGGAGAAACTAATAGAGATTCATGAAGGCACATCCGAGGCGAAGCTAGCAAGGAGAGATGTCCTTCGCTCCCAATTATCTAATATCAAACTCGAAAAGGGAGAAAAGGTAAAATCCCTACACTCTAGATTTAAGGAAATTCTAACCGAGTTGACAAGTGTAGGTGAAAAACTCTCCAACCGGGATATGGTAATGAAGGTCATAGATGTCTTTCCCTGGTCCTCAAAATGGAGCACTATGGTGGACTCGTTCTACATCTCCAAGAACCTAGAAGTTAGCACCTTGGAGGAATTCTTCTCAACAATGGAGCTCCATGAAACAAGGCTTGAAGGAATAGTAGAAGAGCCTAGAATTCAACCTTCAAGAGGAGTAGCCTTGATGGAAAACAAGGGGAAGAAGAAGATGGAGATTCCCTCCTCCTCCAACGAAGCTTCCACCTCCTCCTCCATGGATAGCACGGAAGAAGCTTATATGGTAAGGAGGGTAAGGCGTGCATGTAACACCCCCCATCTACTTACACTAGTAAAGGAGGTGTTTCTGCCATACTTTATCTTACTCTTTGCATAATCAGGTAAAACATGACTCAATCATTTCATAAACTCACATACACTATTTGTAAGTTAACTAATACCTAATTTAAACCGAAGAGTATCAACAACTCGTACAAAGATCTAAACTTGGTTTCTAAATGAGTATCATAATTCAAACTCTTAACTTTTAACAGCGGAAGCTAAAGAAACAAACCAACTACATTCACATGTTGACACTAGGCTATTTCACAAGTTCTTAACCTATCTAAGCATGCACATTCACTAGAGTTCTAATATAGAACATTCTTAAGTAACTCAACCTCATGCATGGTGATAGTGATAGGTGCATCCTTTGTTGGTAGTTGCTTCGGAGGCTCATTGGCACCCATGTCCCCGGATTAAAATTTTCACTAATGAAAGAACTAATCCGGATGGGATGAGTTTCCTTAGCACAACCAATTCGTCGTCGTGCTAACAACTTGAGTGATCGCTTGAACAAACTAGTTGTTCAAGCAACACAACTCTTCTAGTTGGTTAGCCGCGGAAGAGACGACGGACGGATCGCCGGTTATTGTGTTTGTCTTTGGGGTCCATGATTATACAAAATACATAAAAATGTAAACTAGTATAATCAACACATAAAGAACATTCTAAGATCAGAAAATAAAGTTATAAAACTTTTATACATCACGATCTTCTACCGTATGTCCTATCCTCTTCGTGGACGTCGTGTGGGCGAAGATCCTCCACGAGTAGAAGCCTCCTAGATCACGTTCTTCTCTTCCTTGTTCGCTCCGAACAAAGAGAAGAACTAAACAAAACTCCTTCTCCTTTCTAGAACCGGCCACCAAGCCAAAGGGCTTTATACAACCGCCGGCCAAGGAGTGGCTTCTTGAGCACTGGCCAACCTTGAAGCAATGTTGCCGCCGGCCACCAAGATGGGATATGGATGAATGCCGGCCAACCTTGTATCAATGTTGCCGCCGGCCACCAAGGAAAAAGGGAGGAAGAAGAAAACTGACCAAGGATGAGAAGAGGAAGAGGGGCGCCGGCCAAAACCCTAGGGAGAACAAAGATCTTGCCGCCCACTTCTAGCCACCCAAAACCCTAACTCTTTTAGGGTTTGTTGCCGCCCACTTCTAGATAGGCAAACCCTAATTTCCAAGCACTATTTTTGCCGCCCAAGCCTAAGCCCTCTATTTATAGAATTGGGTTTAAGCCTCCTTTAATCTCCACCGTCGGATCTAGGGATCTAATCTCCACCGTCGGATCTAGGGTTTTATCCCAACCGTCAGATCTAGGGTTTCATCCCAACCGTCGGATCTAGGGTTTCATCCCAACCGTCGGATCTATGGTTTCATCCCAACCGTCGGATCTAGGGATTTAATCCCAACCGTCGGTTCTAGGGTTTCATCCCAATAGTTGGATATATAGATTTAATCTCAACCATCGGTTCTAGGGATTTAATCCCAACCGCTGGTTTTAGAGTTTTGTTTTACATCCTTGGATCTAGGCTTCATGAGGATTATGTTAGGCTACGATAGGGACCATGAGGAGGAGTTGGATCTTGGCCACCCGATGGATCGGAACCACACAAACTTGATCCATCAATGATATTCCATTCCACTAGAGGATCATCATTGAACTACCTCACCAACTCCCATAAATTAATATGGGCTCCATATATTATTTGTACATCCATCTCCCCGTGTTTAAGATATCGAATGTCCGTCAATTAATTGATTTACTGACCATCAATTAATTAACATCTTACTCCTCGAGTAGTACCACTCAACCTTATCATCATGTTGACTAAGTCAACCAGCTGGGTTTACATGATGAACATTATGAGCTCCTCAAGGGGACATCATCAACCTAATATATAGGACACGGTTTCCTCCTATAATCAACGGCACACCATGTAAATAATATTATTTCCCAACTTACCGGGCATATTGATTTAATCCATCTAAATCTCACCCTATGGTAAATCAAAGAAATAAATACTAAGTACATGTGCCCGTTATTATATCGGGATTAAGAGCATGTACAACATAATATCCGAGGTCCGATTCAATTATGTAGTCAGCAATAAATTGAATCACCTCTATGTCGGTCCTGCTCAATACACCTAAGTGTACTAGTGTAACTCTATGTTCAAGACAAAACAATACCAAGCTACACTACAACCATGCCAATGGTTTGTCCAAAACCATCTTGGTTGTGAGCCTCTACTTATATTCTACAAGAGACTGATAACATGATCTTCTGTGCCACACCAAGCACCATGTTATCTACAATGTAAAATATTAGACAATATGCACACATATAATAAAGTGCAAACAATGATCATGTGATTCTTATTTCAAAATAAAATGTTCATACAAAAAGAGCTAGGCTTTCAGTATACATTCCAACATCCTTGACATGAACATCAACATAATCAACGATACATAACATCAACCCTAGCACCTAACATGAAGACTAGCACATAGTTCAAAGTTCTTAGCATAACATAATACTAGCAAGTTCAACATTCTTAGACACAACATGATCAAACATATAACATGAACACTACCACACGAATAAGTTCGAAGGTCTTAACACATAATAAAATACTAGCAAGTTCAGGATCATAATCCATTGTTCCGCCGCCACACACACCAAGCACTTCATCTACTGCCGCCCCCCTTTACTCCAATCTTGCTTTACCCTTATCTGTAGTATAAGGAATGCAAACTATAAGCAATGGAGCTTAGTAAGTACTTCCTATTCTCACAAAACTTCGCATTAGGAAAACATGCTATTAGAATACTTGCATGCAACACATGCTCATACTTGCATTTAGGAAAATTATGCATTTAACATTTGGAAGTACTTGCACATGATACAATGATTCAACTTGACATGCATGAACTTAACATACGCAACTTGCAATACATGCTTGAAATATGCTTCGCTTGTAGAAACATATACATGAGACATACTATACTTAAACTTGTAAACATTGTGCTTTGGTTTACTTTCGAAACCATATATACATATATACTTTAAAATACTAATTATCCTTGTTTGGGCAGCCCGGCATTGTACCAACTTTGTGTGCAACCCTAATAGAATTCGGGGTAGCTAGCCACCGAACTTATTAGGGCAACTTAACTTTCAAGGGTGGTCTAGGGCCCGTGGGTGATCTAAGAGCCCAGTACATGCCAATTCAAAGTAAAATACTTCCTTTATATATGACTTACTTATTTTTTTCATTTAACGAGTATTTTACATGATCATAATCATAACCCATATAGGAAGCCTTTCAAGACATTTGATCATGCTCTTTGTCCCCACAACTCGTAGGGGAAGCATCTTGTGATCTTTACGTCTTGCTTCCAATGACATATTCAAAGTAAAATACTTCCTTTATATATGACTTACTTATCTTTGTCATTTATCAAACATTTAACATGATCATACTCCCAAAACTCATATAGGAAGCCTTTCAAGACATGCGATCATGCTCTTTGTCCCCAAAACTTATAGGGGAAGCATCTTTGCGATCTTATGCCTTGCTTCAACATGAAATATACCTATAAATATATATGACCTACTGATTTTATCATTTAACCAACATTTAACATGTTCATACTCCCAAAACTCATATAGGGAGCCTTTCAAGACATATAATCATGCTCTTTGTCCCCAAAACTCATAGGGGAAGCATCTTTGAGATCTTTACATCTTGCTTCCAATAAAATATACTTAAAATACCTAAAAATACAAACAACCATAATCTGGAAAGAATCTATAAATCTGAATAAAACATGATATTAGAAGCTAGATGTGCAAATCAAAGAGTTACTTATGCTATAGGTGAGAGATAGCATCTTAGTGATCTTATGTCTTGCTTAAAACAATATATACCTTACCTATAAATCTAAACACACCTATATAATCTGATCAAACACAGTTTTATCATTTATCAAACATTTAACATGATCATACTGCTAAAAACTCATATAGGAAGCCTTTCAAGACATTCGATCATGCTCTTTGTCCCCAAAACTTATAGGGGAAGCATCTTTGCGATCTTTACATCTTGCTTCCAATGAAATATACTTAAAATACTTAATAATACAAGCAAACATAATCTGTACAGAACCTATAAATCTAAATAAAACATGATACTAGAAGCTAGATGTGCAAATCAAAGAGTTACTTATGTTATAGGTGAGAGATAGCATCCTAGTGATCTTATGTCTTGCTTAAAACAAAATATACCTTACCTATAAGTCTAAACACACCCATATAATCTGATCAAAACATATTTTTGTCATTTAACAAGTATTTTACATGATCATACTCAAATACCCATATAGGAAGCCTTTCAAGACATTCGATCATGCTCTTTGTCCCCAAAACTCGTAGGGGAAGCATCTTTGCGATCTTTACATCTTGATTCCAATGAAATATACTTAAAATAACTAAAATTCCAAACAAAAATAATCTGGAAAAAACATATAAATCCAAATAAAACATGATAATAGAACCTAGATGGCAAATCACGGAGTTACTTATACTCTAGGTGAGAAATAACATCTTGGTGATCTTAGATCTTGCTTAAAAAGACCTATACCTCAACTATAAATCAGATCACACACATATATCATCTGATCCAAACATATAATCTTCAAAACATATGAAAAGAAGATATATAAAACAATCGAAGAACTACTTATACTGTAGGTGAGAGATACTTACTTCCTCTCGCTTTCGTACTAGTATACTGCTAGGGTTTTTGTGAGATGAAGACCTTCCCTTGTTGCTTATTCCTAGGAGTGGTCCTCTATCATATATTAAGCCTTTGTATCCCCTTGAAACCCTCTCAAGAACACCAACCAAAAGCCTTAGGGTTTCGGATGGAGTTGGAGGAAGGAAGTGGAGTTTGATCTTCTAGCAATACCAAGACTTTCTCCTTGAAAACCCTCTTGAGAGTTCCAACACAAGGAGTACTAAAGCTTGGATGGAAGAGGGAGGAAGGAGAAGGAGGAGTTTCAGCCAAGAATGGGAGAAGGAAGAAGAATGAGGAAGAATGAAGAAGGAAGATGGGGGTTTTCTTTTCTTCCTTAACTTCCTCTTTAATTCCCACGTTAATAGCTAGGGAGGTTAGAAAACTTTTCATCTCCTCATGGGGAGATGAAACAACTCTTCACCCTCTCATCTTCTCATTTACCTTCTTTGTATATTCCTTATCTATTCTAGCCAAGAATTATCCTATGGTCTAGTGGTATCAAGGCTATCTCACAATTAGGAGGTTCATGGTTCAAATCCTACCTATAGCGAACCATATTTTATTTATTTTATTTTATTTTATTTTAAACCTTTTATGGGCGTTAAAAATTATATAATTACTTTGAATAGCTTAAAATTTTACGGGCGTTACAGTACATTAAAAGGTTTTAAATTTAATAAATCTAATAATAGGAGAAGAAGACCAAAAGGGAAAGTTATTTGCTATAATTGCCAAGGAGAGGGACACATAAGGGATAATTGTCCCCTCCTAAACAAGAGTAAAGAGGAGAGGAGAAAGAAAGAAGAAAAGAAGAAGAAGGGGAGCAAGAAGAAAGAAGAAGAGAAGAAGGCCAAAGAAAAAGGGAAGGTCAAGGCACTAAAGGCAAGGACATGGGATGACCCCTCTTCATCATCTTCATCATCATCGGAAGAGGAGAATGCTTTTGTCACCAACCTAGCTTTGATGGCCTTTGACGATCTAGACTCTTCGTCCACTAAAAATGAAGAATCAAGCACAAGTGAGGAGAGCTCTAGTGAAGGGGAAGCTTCTTCACCATCCTCCGAATCCGAAGAAGAAGACATGGAGACTTTGGTAACGAATCTCTCACCTAGTAAAATAGTTTCCATGATTTCTAGCCTCACTAAGGATTTGTTTAGGGCAAAGAAGAAAAATAAATGCATGCTAGATCAAATTAAGGACTTAGAAGAAAAACTAGAAAAAACATGCTTAAATGGTAATGAAAATATTTCTTCTAGTCGTGATGATGCATGCTCACATGATCTTTATATGTCATTTGATGTTAATGATGCATGCATAGAGGAAAATAGGGCTTTAAGGGATAAGGTAGACCATTTGACTAAGGCCCTAGAAAAGTTTACAATTGGCTCCAACACTCTTAACATGATCATAGGAAGCCAAAGAGCAAGTTTTAATAAGAAAGGCCTAGGATATAAGGAAAAGAAAAATGAAAAGGCCTATAAATGCTTAATTGCTAGGGGTCAAGATAAAAAGAAGGTAATAGCTAGAAAATGGATCCCTAAGGAGTATTTAGTGAACCCCATAGGAAAGAACTTATTTTGGGTTCCTAAATCCATCCTAAAGGGTTAGGAAAACCCTACGATAGTCAACCATAAGGATTTCATCTATATCATATGTTTGGTTGACTTAGGATGGTGGGACAAAATTTTTGAAATAGTGTTGGGTGATGATAATGCACCCATAGAAAATATAAATCATGCTTTAGGTGATATTTGCCTTATTATCATGATGTAATACCTAATGCATGATTACAATTTGATGAATACATTTGTTTCATGATCATAATATGAAATTCATACATATATATTTTTATGATCATGTGGGATATCAGGATGATACTTAACCATGGGTAGAAATGCATGAAATTAATGGTTAAGTATATACAAATACCTTTAGGGATGCATCTCACACTCACCATAGGCTACCTTGATTGAAAACTTAGCATGAGTGAGATGTTAGGATGATACAAATGTCTACTAATGCCTATGACATTTAAATGGTCATTTAAAGTATCAAAATAACAATAATAGATCAATCATGGGGAAGGCTTATGTTTAATTCATAGACATATTGCCTAAAGATCATGGTTGGATATTTCATATGTTTTCAAAACTATTTCTTACTTTAAAATCTGCATGTTCTTGTTTTGAAACAATCCAAAGAAAAACTAGGTGTTAAAATGGATACAAACTTGATCAAAACACTAGTTGTTTTTAAAGCTTTTGGATTTTTGGTAAATATTTGAAAATATAATGTTTTTTCATGGAAAACTATTTTTCATTGATAAAGAACCCTAAAAGAAATATGTTCCCCAAATTTCACTATTTTTTGAATTTTCTGGAATTTATAGTGCATTTCTGAATTTCATCCATAAAATCAGAAATTCTGATTTCCTTGTGCCAGTCGACTGCCATACTGATAGCAGTCTACTGATGTATTGTGCACGAGCACAGTAACTTGATTTTATCAGGATTTTAAGTGTTTTTTATTTTTGCTTCTCTCTAGACTTGATGTCATGTCATATAAACCCTGTTTAATCTTTTAGATGGTGTCAAAGGGGGAGAAAGATATATGTTTAAGTAAAGGGGGAATGCATTTAGGGGGAATTTCATGTATTAAGGGGGAGAGTTGCTAATCATGTTATTTACATGCTTTCTTTCCTTAATATTTTATCAAATGTTTTTATGTAACTTAAACGGATTGTCACACATCAAAAAGGGGGAGATTGTTAGGGCAATCAACCAGTGATATGGTTTTGATGTGTGTGGCAAAGGGTTTAAGTTAGGTTGTTATTGTGATTTGATATGTGCGTTGGAGTCTTGCAGGACTTAGTAATTCGCACATGGAGCCTTGGCGAGTTTCACATCTCATGACTTGGTCCTTGAGTCGGTGAAAGATGGCTTTGCGAAAGTCGTGCGCTTGGAGCATCCGAGGGATCGCCGGACGAGGAGCTTGGAGTGAAGCCGGAGGAAGTAGACTTCAGGGCGAGACGCGAAGGATGGCGCTGCAGAGCTGTGTGCTTGGCGCATCCGAGGGACGTGGCCGGACGAAGACAACTTCGAAGGCGAGGGACTCTGAGGGATGAGAGTGAGCGAATGTAACCCGGGAAGGGGTAGTGCTCTTATTTGGCTAAGTGTCGGATGAGATTTCCCGACATCAGTCGACTGCCATGGAATGGCGATCGCTACTAGTCGAATGAGGTTCGATTGGTATCCGTGATGGGTTTTTGGCCCAGGATCGGTCTATATTAGCGGTCATGCCAAGACCATCGGTCGATAGCGATGGCGGCAATGATCGGTAGTCGAGAGGTTTTGGGCAGAACCTCTCGTAGCCGGGGCGATCGACTACGAGGCATCAATCGGTGATGGATACATCGATCGGTATCAAGGGTTCCGTTGGACTACAATTGTCAGGATCTGACATGTTCGGAGGCCGTTGTAGTGGCGGCAGTCGACTGCCAAGGGCAGCAGTCGACTGGTGGTAGCCAACGGGAAGAAATCAGCCCTCTCTATAAAAAGAGAGGGTGTGGCCTTTTGGATGGCTAATGCTTAAGTCCTAAACGATCATCCAAGTGCCCCACAAGCTTTCAAATCCTTCTCCTAGTTTTGTTTCATATCTATTGTAAGGAGTGTTTGGGTTGTAAGAAGGTTTACCTCCACCTTGCATTGGGCTAAAGGGAGAGACCAATAGTGAATTGGTTGCGGAGTGATTCACCGTGGACGAATCGGACCGTGGATTAGCTGCGAGGTCGTGAACCACGTTATATTTCGGTGTTAGCATTGTTTGGTATTCTTATTTATATTTTCTTGTCTTGTCTTGTTTCTGTTGTGCTAATATTCTTTGTAGACGAGCAAATTCCACCATCGAACAAAAGAGGGCTATTCACCCCTCCTCTAGCCGGCCAACCACAATCACATCGATCGACCCTACACTGACCAACCGACTCTCACTGAGATTTTGTCTGAACAATCACAACCATTTAGCGTATTGGTACTCGAGTCCCAATCCTTGTGGGATCGATAATCTATTTATTACTTGACGACATCCATGCACTTGCGGGCATTAAGCGTAACCACGTACTTTTAGTCTTCGACGGTCTCCGTCGTGAGATTTAAGGTCGCGACCGTGTACATCATAGGTCCACCTCGCCCTTTGTCAATGCCCTGCTATTTCTCAGCACCTGTACATTTGTACAAATGTGAGATGCACATCCGGTATCTAATACCCATGATGAAGAAATAGATAGATTGACTTCTATGACATATATACCTAAAGTAGAAGTCTCACTTCTCTTCTTCTTAAGATCTTCCAGGTATGCTTTGCAATTACGCTTCCAGTGTCCAGCTTCATTACAATGGAAGCAAGTCCCTTCCTTGGCCACCCCTCCTTTTGGTTTCAGTGCCTTGCCTTTGCCCTTGGCTTGGGACTTTCCCTTACCTTTAGGCTTGCCCTTGCCTTTTTTCTTTTGCACCATCAAAATGGAGTCAGCTTTTCCCTTCATAAGGTTGAGCTCAGCAGTTCTCAACATACTAAGCATCTTAGGTAGTGGCTTATCAATTTCATTCATGTTGTAATTCATGACAAATTGATTGTAGTTTTGTGGCAAAGATTGCAAGATCAAGTCAATGGCCAGCTCTTGCCAAGTGGGAACCCCAACCTCTGTAGGTTTTCTATGTACCCAATCATTTTGAGTACATATGGACCTACGGGAGTCCCATCTTGCATCTTTGACTGAAACAATGCCTTAGATATCTCATATCTCTCGTGCCTTGCTTGTCCTTGATACAGTTGACGAAGATGTTCAACCATATCAAAAGCATTCATAAACTCGTGTTGCTTCTGAATCTCAGAGTTCATGGTCGCGAGCATGAGGCATGACACATCTAATGCATCATCTTGATGCTTCTTGTAAGCATCTTGGTCAGCTTGCGAGGCAGTGGCAGGAGGTGCCTCCAGAATGGGCTGCTCTAGGACGTACAGTTTTCTTTCTTAGGTGAGAACGATTCTCAGATTTCTGTACCAGTCCAGGAAATTAGCTCCATTGAGCTTGTCCTTCTCAAGGATAGAATGCAGGGAGAGAGTGTTTGTGTTTGTCGACATGGTAATCTACAACATACATAACGTAGAAAATTAATATCATATTCCATTTATCATTTAATTAGGCTTTTAATCAAATGATGCTCCCACTGAATTATAAGACTTTTGTAGAATCGAGTCATGGATGTGGTCAAACCACATTACTAGATTCATACAAACTAGCTATAATTCTTGCGTGACAAGATCGACATTATACTACGCCTTGAGTTAGCTTTGGTTATATTGCCCAAGACTTAGTATGATCAGTAGGTAACAAATTACCAATTACATCTCTATGCAACTCTTGTTTATAGGATCAAGATCCACATTTACAAAAGACCTTAAGTTAGCTTTGGCTAAATCGCCCAAGATTTAGAGAAAATATAACCTTATCCTACCTTTCCAACGGTTGAAATATGCATATAGTTTTACTCGATCCAATTGAGTTAACTAGTTTTACTCAATCTAATTGAGCTTATTCTCACCCAAGTTGTGTTAGGCGGGACCAACATTGTCCCTCCGCACCCTACCAAGATAATATGCATTACTTTTCTTTGGCAGATTCAACAACAATAAATGATCGAGGTAGTGATGGGTATCAAAACTTGGTTGGCATTTTCGAGTTGATTCGATTAAAATCTAATCTAATCGTGAATGTGTATCATATACGCATTAAGACCTTTATTACCCTACACTAGCATGCATCACATATATACAAAGAAATATACTAGCATGCATCATATACATACAAGCAAGATTTACTAGCATGCATCCCATACATACAAGCAAAATATCCTAGCATGCATCATATACATACAAGCAAAATTTACTAGCATGCATCCCATACATACAAGCAAAATATCCTAGCATGCATCATATACATACAAGCAAAATTTACTAGCATGCATCACATACATACAAGCAAAAATAAATAAATAAATAAATAAATAAATAAATAAATAAATAAATATATATATATATATATATATATATATATATATATATATATATATATATCAACATATATATATATATATATATATATATATATATTGTGATGAGGTCATGGCCCTACTACGACCTTCTCAAGCCAATGAGAAGATCAGACGGTCAACTTAGGGTTAGCGGCTTCTCCAAGCAACTCCTTTGACCGCCATGTGTCGTCAGCACTCTCCTCGTAACTCCGCCTACTAGTGGACCTTCCACCGCTCCATTTTGTACATTACAAACATGAAACTCAAGTTACATTCGAGTCTAAAACTATTTACAACTAGAATATTAAAAGAAGAGGCACGATGCGCAGGTCGCATACCATATACAACATGCACAACCACAAAATGACACGCAAGTCGTATTATGAATTACAACACATTTATCCAATCATATTGGGGTTCTTGGGCCATGACCATCACAGTATTATACATAATTATAAATTATGTATTTTACAGAAATTTCTATAATTTTTCCTATTTTTTTCAATTTGTATGAGTCACATCTCCGTAAGGGTCCCGCTAAGTGATTTCCAGGCGCGATCGCGGGACAAGGCCCCTTTCGGGGTTAGGGGCAGCACCCCTACTTGCAAAATAAACTTTGTGAGTGTTTCACCTTGATCTTACAACAACTTAAGTCACTGTCCCAAAAACCTAAAGCGAGAACTCACCGTTTCGTAGAGTTTTTCTCGGTGGTTGAAGCCTACAAGTGTCCCAACACTTGTTGCTTCGACTCTTCGAGAAAAATATCCCAAAAATCTATAAAATAGGAAATTTACAGAAACTTATAGATCTGTAATTTTTATATCTAATACAAAAGCTGCAAAACTAAAACACATACATGCTTCGCACGTGGCTCTGATACTATTATTGGACTATCCGAGCCGCAAAAACTGCTTTTTGAATTGCGAAAACCCCGGAAGTCGGCCACGGATCCATACAAAGATAAACAAAACTATATGTACGTGTTTAAAAACCTTAGATCTACTCTATATCTACATGTTAAGAATTTTACCCTTGATATGACGCCCTTCGCTTATCCCGCTCGTCCAAACGGCTTGTCGGAACTCGAGAGTGTCAAGTGTACACTCCTCTATTTGTATCCACACAAGTAATAGGTGGAGAAAAGCAACCTAGAGTGTGCTAGCACCCCTTAGAGGCTCACAGCAAGATGAGGAAGAGAGAGCTTGAGGGAAGAGGGAGGAAGAAGATGAAGTTACACAACTTAACTTCACACTTTCATAACCCATCAATAGTGGCATAAGGGGGTTACATGCATGCATGTAACTCCAAGAGCCAATGGCTCTTGGTCTCCCTCATGAGGTGGCACCCCATGATGTGTCCATGATGATGTGGAGCATCATCATTGGCCAGCCCCATGCCAAGTCACCATGACATGGCAATTGGTCAAGTCAAAATTGACCATTCATCTTCCCTCTCAAGTCAAGTCAAACTTGACCTCTTAACTCCCATGGTTGATCAAATCCAACCATTTGATTCAAGTCAATTTGATTTAATGAATCTCTATTCATTAGTTTAAATTGACTCAATGAATCAAATCTAAATTAGACTCATTCAACACTTGAATCAAATTTAGTCTAACTCAATTAGTCTAATTTGGATTACTCTTAATCCAATTTGGTTCATCCCATGAACCTAATCCTCATGGTTCATCATATGAACCTAATCTCCATCTAATTGCCCTTTGTGTGTGACCCTATAGGTTCTTGTAACGTTGGCAATGCTCGTAAACCGATTTAGGAACATAAGCAATGAGCGGTATCTAGCAACACATCATTGCTACCCAAGTTACAAGAATGTTGAGATCCAATATCACCTTTGTGACTACTAATTGTGACTCTCACAATATGTGACAATGTCCCTCTATCCTTGACATCTAGATTGACCAATTGAGGCATAGACTGTGTCATCCTCGGTACAATCTATATTTTGAACTCTAAATAGACTCACTCTAATCAAATGAGCTCAATATCTTATATTGACTCATTTGGGTATGGCCATGCACTTAGTGGTTTCACTCTATCAAGAATAACGATGTCACTCCCGTCATATAGGAGGGATAGATCCCATCTACATCACTCACATCCCTCCGCATAATTTGTTACATACCCAATAATCGCCTTTATAGTCCACCCATTTACGGATGACGTTTGACGAAGACAAAGTATGCAACTCCTTATGTAGGGAACCATGGTGACTTTAGGTCCAAGGACTAATAGTCATACTAATAGTCACATGATAAAGTATATGACACTCATATAACGATCCATGATACTTTCTCATGGCGGGTCATTCAGTATACATTCTCCAATGCATACCCATGTATCAACTTGATATCTCATATCCATGACTTGTGAGATCAAGTCATCGAGTAACCTACATGCTAGTCTCTTCGCATTAACATTGTCCCTGAATTTTAATACCTGACTAGGAATGATTAAGAGTAGTGTTCTTTATATCATCTCATTATCGATTCAACCAATCGATTGATATAGATAAGAACCTTCTACTCAAGGACGTTATTATACTTAGTTATTTGGCACCAATACAAGTAAGTATAATAACCATGCCTTTATAAATAGGAATATGATATAACAAAGTTCATACAATAATCATCACATGATTGGCTCTAGGGCTTTCACTAACATGGACTTGGTCCAACATGATAAGGATGCGTGGTACTACTCATGGAGTTAGATAATAATTAATTAAATTGTCAGTAATTTAATTAATTAATGGACATTCGATATCTTAAACACGGGAAGATATTTTGTACAAATAATATGTGGAGCCTATATTTAATTATGGTGGTTGGTGAGGTAGTGATGCGCACAGATGCATCCTCAAATCGCGTGACGGATACCATCATGAACTCAAAGTGCGCGCTCGCGCTCAATGCCCGCAAGTGCATGGATGTCGTCAAGTAATAAAGATTATCGATCCCACAGGGACTGGGATTCGAGTACCAATACACTAAGTGGTTGCGATTGTTCAGACGTGATCTCTAAGAGAGAGTCAGTTGGTGAGGACTATCGGTGGACACTACTCTGTGTGGTGTCACGCGGAGGAGGAAAAGAGGGTGCCGGGGTCTTAAAAGGCGATCCTAGGACTTCGGTTTCACTTGTGTACCACAGAACAATGTTGTCAATTGGCGTCGTCTAAACTTCTACTTACAATTTTGGGGAAGGGACATCATACACTCTCCCGCAGAGCCACCGCATTCACCGGGAGCTATCCTCGCCCAAAAGGATGGGATAGAGGGTACGAGGATGCCAAATCAATCCTTGCGGTTGACCATTTCGATTCAGCTCCCTTCTCCCCTTGATTCTACGGGAGGTCAGGTTTACCCCCAGGTTCCTTGATCAAACCTTCTAAATCTAGATTGCAAGGGTTGTCACCACCTCATATCACCTAAGCACAGCGGAAAGAAAGCCAAATACACATAGATATAATAAAGAGCAACTACCAATTGTCAAATTAAACTTATGGCTAGAATTTAATATGAACCAACGTTGTCTATGTACACAAGCTACTCCCTAATCCTAGAATCGAAAGTTCTACTCCATAAATATGAAGGAAGAATCACAAAACATGTTTAAGTTTGAATATAATAGAGATAAAGTGTAGAAATAGAGATATATAATGCTTCGTGATCTTCTCTCCAGCGTTGTATTGTAAGTTGTGGACCTCCGGCGGCTTTCCTCCTCCCCGCTGCGAGTTACCAAAGCTTTTTAGGGCTTCAGAGTACCGTGTTAGCCATCGTGCCTCCCCCCTAGGGTTTGGGCGGAGCCATCCTTATATAGGCATCGCCTCAGACCGCTGTAAAATCCGAAAAAAGCCCTAGTCGCGCAAATCCTTCGGGCCGCCACACGACCGTGTGTTTCCACACGACCAAGCCGTGTGCGACCCTGGGGTGTTGTTCTTCACCCATTGGACACGGGCATGTGAATCCACATGCCCTAGCCATGTCCCACTCTGCGTCTAGCTTCGAAAGTCCTTCTTTTCCTCTGAAAACGCATCTTTATCACTAGAAAAGCTAACCTGCACCCAAAAGTACAATGAACAGACCTCCGAACCAGAAAATAGGTGATGCGTGCAAGAATAGAGTAACATATGCATGAAACTAACACAAAATGTAACAAGATGTGAGCGAAAACTACTCCTAAAAACCTATATGTTTTGCTCACATCACTTCCCCCAGACTTAAATCTTTTCTTATCCTCAAGCAAACCTCAGTGCCATAATTTTTTTAAAAAAACATATTGTTCCATAATTAGCATGATAACTAAATTTATCATGTAGTATTTGCAATCAAAGCAAACCAGATATGTTCTAAAAATTCACTAAGTTAGCTCCTCATGCTCGTGCCAGGTGAATCATTCTTAGGCGATGCCCATTCCATGGTGAGTTAAGTCATCACCCCATAGCTTTCCTAAGGTTTCCGTCTCTTAGGCACTTACTTGCCCAAAGCGAGGGTCGTTCCCTAGATTTAGCATAAAGTCTCAAAGGCGTGCTCGGTATTGAGAGAAATTGGGACGTGTTTCCCCAGTAACCTAACTCGGTCTCAAAGGGGCACCTAGTCATTTCCACCCACGACAACTATTTTTTTATCCCTCTCAATCTCTCTTTTTTTCGTCATTTCTTTTTCTCTTTCTTCTTTTTTTTTTAATTTTTCACCTCACAGGGATTTTGATTTTTCCGAATGAGCTTACACAATCCAAGCATCTCCAGTAACTAAAATGCTAAACCTAGAGTCACCTATAGATTCCAAAGTACTAGACTATTGAAGTGAATCATAACTAGGTATGTACTAAATTCTCCCTTTCAGAATGTTCAACATGTGTGAGTGCAAAAATAGAGCTAACCAGTGCAAGTCTAGAACATTTAATAGAGCACATAGAATAAAATACCACAAGATAAATGGAGATAAGCTACCTATGGGAACAACTCATGCAAGCAACTTTCAAAAATACTACTGAGGTAACTTTACATACACCAAAAATTAAGTACTGAAAGGAACTAAACAACTCATGCATGCATGAACAAATGAATGAAAATACCAGAAAAGAAACTACTGTTAGGAAACAAAACAAAATAGATTTTGGGGTCCCCCCCAGACTTAAATAAAAATATACCTCTAATATGGTGGATGAGGTGGAAAGTCTGGGAGCCTGGGCATCTCTGGATTCTGGGAGAACCTGCTGTTGAGTCGCTGATGCCATATATACATGTGGTTGATCTGAGAGCTGGTGGATGGTGCTCGCCGATGCCTCCTCCTAGCCCATCAGCTCGGGGCATGCATATCTTTGCCACATCTCCCTGCGGTAAACTGCCTCATCTTGGCAACGAACAGACTCCTCCTGGAAGTATATGCGGGCTTCATCGTAGAACTCCTCTGCCAGCTGGAAATGCTCTCGGAATCCCTAGAACTCAGTCTGCTGGTAGGTGCTATGCTCCTCCCATTTCTACCTCTACATCTGCTGCTCAGTGTAAATGTCGTCGAGGCACGATTGGAACTCTGAGAAATCATATGCCGATGTACCTGTATTCTGCTCAAAAGTAGAAAAAGAGGGTGGCGCAGGTGTAGGCTCATGTTGGCGTGGACTAGGTGGGCTCCTATGCATGTGTGGACTGGAGGGAGAGTGATACAAAGGTGGAGAGATGGGCGCTGATGTGGATGGTCCCTCATGTGGAGGGGACTCCACTATCAGGTCTAAGCGCCAATTGGCGCGTATAGCGATGGTGGTACGATCTGGGTCAGGGAGCCTAAGGGTCGTAAGATTTTTCCTTACAAAGCATAAAGAGTCTCCTTCTCTTACAATCATCTTCATGGCCATGCATACTCCTAGGTCGATCCTAGGGCTCCCCTCTATACTCTCCAATGTTGTGTAATCGTACCCCATCCTATAGCAAATGTGGGTAAGTGGGCCTCCCACATTGATCTCTCTGTGTGCTGCTTTGCCCATCTTCACTAAGTGTCTAATTAAGTGGGATCCCACATCGATGCTACTTCTTTCTTGTAGCATATCCCATAAGCAAAGCAACTCACTGGCTCTTACTACACCGTCACTCTCCCCACGACCAAATATAGTATTGGCCATGACACGGTGAAGGTATTGAAAGACGGGGTTTTGGAGGCGCGATGCTTTGGCACTAGAAGGGTCATAAACGTGCTCCCCTGTCAACTCAGTCCAAATCAAACGAGAGTTGTACCCATTAGGGGTTCTTCTGTCACGCCCGCCCTTTCAGGCGACCCTAAATGTCCGGAGAGGCGGCGCGTGACGCGACTGTACATACATTTCATATAGCAGAAGACTTTATATATATACTTCTTAGTTCTTACAGCGGAAGACTTAAGACCTAAATACTTTTTTTTTTCTTTTAAAACATAAATATGCATTAACACTTCTTCTTAACATAGAGTATGTTTCATAGCATAGCATGCATAGATACTTCTTCTTACTTCTTCTTTACTTCTTCTTATCAACATAAAGCATTCTTCTTTACTTCTTCTTATCAACATAAAGCATGCATCATATATATATAGATACTTAGTGCTTAGTAGGTTCATAACATCATCGTCATAGGGAGACATAAGTAAAGACATCCATAGACATCATCATCATAGGTAACATGTATAAATAGACTTAATGGATCTTCTCCACCATGCCACTACCACACACATTGGCCCCTCCTGCTACTCCCTTTAGTTTATCCATCCCTTACCCTTATCTGCAGTATGAGGGAAAGATAAACTATAAGCACATAGGCTTAGTAAGATCCTGTCCTACTCACAAAAACCATACATCATCATTAATCATGGCTTGTAGCATTTATAACATATAATCAATATAACATGTAACATACATGGCATCATCAACTTAACTTGTAGCATAAGTAACATAAGAGAATATAGCATGGATCATCCCTAACTTAGCAGCATAACATGAAATATATACTTAATCAGCATAATATGCATCATATGTAACTTAGTAACATAAACATCATAGCGTACCATTGAACATAACATGTAACGATACATCATGACATATCATTCAACGTAACATATATAGCTTAAACATTAGGGCATATCATCTAACATAACATGTAACTTAAACATTATGGCATATCATCTAACATAACATGTAACTTGAACATTATGGCATATCATCTAACATAACATGTAACTTACATCATGGCATATCATCGAACATAACATGAAACTTAAACATTTTGGCATATCATCTAACATAACATGTAACTTAACATTATGGCATATCATCAAACATAACATGTAACTTAAACATTATGGCATATCATCTAACATAACATGTAACTTAACATTATGGCATATCATCAAACATAACATGTAACTTAAACATTATGGCATATCATCTAACATAACATGCATCGTATATTTATCCTAAGCATGTAAACATAACAATCAACAGGTAAACATATGCAAGATGCTTTTGAAAACATATATGTTAGGTACGTAAATATAAATCTCAACATATTTGGGCCCGGCCTTGTACCCCTTCTTCATAATCATAGCGCGCATCCCTAAATAGGCCGAGGTAGCAAGTCTCGAACCTAATAGGTTTCTAGGCCCCAGTCTTATTCCATTGACCTAGGGGCAATCGTCATAGCGTAGAAGCCCATCCTAGGCCCGAGTCTTACTCCATCGACCTAAGGCATCTTGGAGCCCATCCCGTACTAGGCCCGAGTCTTATTCCATCGACCTAGGGGCAATCATACATAGAAGCCCATCCTAGGCCCGAGTCTTATTCCATCGACCTAGGGCATCTTAGGAGCCCATCCCTTCTTGGACCTTGTTAAGGTCTTGGTACAAGCCATGAAGGTAAAATACTTATATGCTTAATTTATAACATAGCTTATTTCATTTCTTGGCAAACATAGCATAGCATACTTCATTTCATAACACACCATGCTTCATTTCATGAACATATCTTCTTTCATTTCATATTCATTTCGTGAACATATCTTCTTTCAGTTCATAACATAGCATACTTCATTTCATAACATATCATACTTCATTTCGTCATCATATCATTTTCATTTTGTGAACATATCATTTTTGTTCCATTCCATAGTCTTATCGTATTCCATTTCTTAATATTAGATATCACATACACATAGGCATGGCATAAGACATGGCATCAAGAGTGCATCAAGAGTAAGTAAATACTAACTAAGGCATGGTATCTTCACCTAGCATTATTTAAGATCACAAGTCATCATAAATTCACTCAACACAAAGCACATGTTAACCTAATTCATTTGGCATGGCTACAACTTCATAAGCACATAGCGTTTGAATTAAAACTTCATCTAATCCCCACAACATAGGTTGGCCGAATGGTCCATGTAGGGTTTTTAGGGTTGATCTTTAACCTAAATTGATCTACATACTAAACAACATTATATGCATACCAATCATGGTTTGAAACTTCATTGAACATAATAACCAAGGGTGGCCAAATGGCCCTTATAGGCTTTTTAGGGATTAGACTTTTAACTAGTTCAATTAACATACATATGCATACACTTCATGGTGTAAACTTCATTGAAACACAAGGAAAAGAAACAACCAAGGGTGGCCGAATGGCCCTTATAGGCTTCTTAGGGTTCTTGTCACCTAACATTCATTCATGAGCATTATAATCTAGCATAGCATCATTAGAGACATTTTCATGCAACCCTAACCCTAATTCCCTAGGGTGGCCGAAACACATAAGGGCTCAACTAGGGTTCTTGTTACCCAAACATTCATTCATGAGCATTATAATCTAGCATAGCATCATTAGAGACATTTTCATGCAACCCTAACCCTAATTCCCTAGGGTGGCCGAACCACATAAGGGGCTCAACTAGGGTTATCTTTTGGTCCTAATCCATTTTAAATCCTAACTACATCATATAGTGAATAAAACATGGCATGTGACTTCATGGAAAAACCCTAATCCTAGCTTGGCCGAATAGGTCTTGGTGGCCATTAGGGCTAGCTTTTTAACCAACCCTCTTTCCCATCTTAGCATCATCATATACTTCCTAAACATAGATTACAACTTCATTGATAAACCAAAACATGCTTGGCCGGATATAACATATAGGTTGTTCAAACATTCAATCGAAACTACTCGTATGTAGGTGAGGGATATCTACATCCTTCGCTTTGCTTTGGGTGAGGAAGATGACCTAAGGAAGACCAACACCTAACCTTCTCTTGCTTGGATGGGGTTCGGCCAAGGGGTGGAAAGGAGAGGGAGAGCTCAAGGATTTTGGTGAGAAGAAGGAAAGAAGTGAGGAAGTGACCAAATTCAATCTTCCCTCTTCTTTATAAAGGGGAGGAAGAGAAGTTCCTCTTTTCTTTTCTATGCCTCTTCATTTACCCTTAGTCCTACTTATCTATAGTTTCCCCTCTTCCTTAATCATATAATCCTATTGGGCTTCTGGTTAGTGGGTGCATCTATAGGGTTTGGCTATCTCTAGAGGTTTGGAGTTCAATTCCTAGGTCTTGCATCCATTTTTGGCTTATTTTCTTTTGTTTTGGAAAAAGGCCCACCCAAGGCCCATGATCATCAAGCCAAAAATTTCTGTAAAATTGCTAGGAATTTTACGGGCGTTACAATCCTTCATACCTTTAAAAAGTTTCGTCCTCGAAACTTAGAACAATTGTGGGTACTTCTGCTTCATGTCCTCCTCGCGTTCCCAGGTTGCTTCCTCGCAGATTGATTCGCGGGGACCTTTACTAAGGGCACCTCTTTGTTCCTTAGTCTCTTGACTCCTCGGTCTAATATTTGGATTGGCCGACTTTCAGTACTCAGGTCCTCTTGAACTTGCACTGTTTGTGGCTCGATCACTTGGTCCGTACTGGAAATGCATTTCTTGAGCACAAAGACATGGAACACGTTGTGAATAGCCGACATCTCTTGAGGCAGCTCTAGCTTGTAAGCTACATTGCCAATCCTCTGCGATATCGGATACGGTCCCACGTAACGTGGACTCAGTTTACCCTTCCTTCCGAACCTCATTACTCCCTTCATGGGAGCCACTTTGAGGAATACTAGGTCCCCAACTTCGAATTCTAACGGTCTACGCCGCTTATCCGCATAGCTCTTTTGTCGGCTCTGAGCAGTTTCAATTCTCTGGCGGATGTTCCGTATAGCTCGGGTGGTGTTGTCGATGAAATCCGTCTGGAGTCCCATCCTCTTCTTTTCACCACCCTCGTACCAGCATATGGGAGATCTACATTTCCTCCCGTATAAAGCCTCGTAGGGTGTCATTCCAATAGTAGCTTGGTAGCTATTATTGTAGGCGAATTCTGCCAAACATAAGTATCGACACCAGCTACCTTTGAAATCAGTAGCTCTTAACATATCCTCCAAGATTTGATTTACTCTTTTCGGTCGTCCGTCTCTGGGATGGAAGGCGATCGAACAATAGCTTCGTGCCTAAGGCCTTCTGAACGCATTCCCAGAAATGGGAGATAAAGCGACCATCTCTGTCAGAAATGATGGTCTTAGGAATTTCCATGTAGTCTGATAATTTCCCTAGCATATAACTGAGCCAGTTGCTCCGTCGAATAGGTCATCTTGATTGCTAAGAAATGGGCGGACTTCGTCAATCTGTCTACAATTACCCATATAGCATCATAACCGTTTGTCGTCTTGGGCAATCCTGAGATGAAATCCATAGAAATGTCCTCCCATTTCCATTACGGAATCTGGATCGTGCGGTGTTCCTCCGTGTCTTTGGTGTTCGCCTTAACCCTCTGTGTCGTGCAAGTAATCTTGACATCCGAGCCACATCTCTTTTCATTCCGAACCACCAGAACTTTCGTTTGAGGTCTTGGTACATCTTGGTGGTTCCAGGATGCATCGCATAAGGAGTTCTGTGAGCTTCCTCAAATATCTCCTTCCGCAATTCTGGATCGTCGGGAATACACAAGCGATCCCTGAGGTAGAGTACTCCACTATCAGAGATCCAAAACCCATCGTCCTTTCCCTCTAGGACCTCTTGCTTGATCCTCTGAAGGCTTGGGTCACGGGCTTGCTTTTCCAGTATATCATCGAACAACGTTGGTGTTATCGTCATGGTTGAGAGCTGTCTGGAGATGATTTCAACCCCGTAACGCATAATCTCTTTTTATAAGGGTCGAGATAGCACTGAGAGGGACATCAAGGTGGCGCAGGACTTCCTGCTGAGTGCATCAGCCACCTTGTTAGCTTTCCCCGGATGGTAAAGAATCTCGCAGTCATAATCCTTGACGAGCTCGAGCCACCGCTACCGCTGTCATGTTCAGTCCTTGTGAAGAAATATTTCAGACTCTGGTGGTCTGTATAGATCCTACACTGAGCTCCATAGAGATAATGCCTCCATGTTTTGAGAGCAAAGACCACGGCCGCTAGCTCTAAATCGTGGGTGGGATAATTCCTTTCGTGTTCCTTGAGTTGCCTAGAGGCGTAGGCAATGACCTTGCCATTCTGCATAAGTACAGCTCCGAGTCCCAACTTGGAAGCGTCACTGTACATGTCGAAGCCTTTTCACATCGGAAGAGCAAGAATTGAGCGGTCACTCCTTTTCAACTCTGTGAAACTCCTCTCGCAGTGTCCTTCCACTCATATTTCTTGTCCTTTCCGGTGAGGATCATAGGCGGCAATCCCGAGAAGTTCTCTACAAACTTCCGGTAGTAGCTTGCTAGCCCAAGAAAGCTTCTGATTTCGCTGGCATTCTTTGGTCGGTTCCAGTTACTCACGGCTTCAATCTTTATTGGGTCTACCATCACTCCGTGCTTGGATATCACGTGACCCAAAAATGATACTTGTTCAAGCCAGAACTCGCATTTGGAGAACTTTGCGAATAGCTGTTTTTCCCGAAGAATCTGCAATACCACATTCAGGTGTTCTGCATGCTCCTCGGGGGTTCTCGAATATATTAGTATGTCGTCTATGAAGACGATCACAAACTTGTCGAGGAATGCCGAGAATACCCGATTCATCAAATCCATGAACAGGGCAGGTGCATTCGTTACTCCGAAGGGCATAACTACGAACTCGTAATGTCCATACCTTGTCCGGAAGGCCGTCTTTGGTATATCATCTGGTTTTACTTTTACTTGATGATAGCCGGACCTCAGGTCAATCTTTGAGAAGACGGCGACACCTTTTAGTTGGTCGAACAGGTCATCAATCCGCGGTAAAGGATACCGGTTCTTGATCGTCACATTGTTCAGCGCTCGGTAGTCTATGCACATTCGCATAGACCCATCTTTCTTCTTCACCAACAGCACTGGAGCTCCCCATGGAGAGCGACTTGGGCGAATAAGTCCCTTGTCGAGTAACTCCTGTAGCTATCCCTGAAGTTCCTTTAATTCAGCCGGGGCCATACGGTAAGGTGCTTTAGAGATCGGGTTAGTACCAGGAATCAACTTGATCTCAAATTCTACTTCTCTATCTGGGGCTAACCCTGGTAGTTCATCCGAAATACCTGGGTAGTCGCATACAACTCGACATTCTCTAGCTTCGGTCCTCATCTTGACTTGTATCAACTACGCAGCAAAACCCAAAGTGCACCAACTGTCTAACATCTTACGTGCCTGTAGGGATGATAAAATCTTATTGACTCTTCTCCTCGGTTCTCCGATAATTCGAACTTAGGCTCCGCCTCCGGTTGGAATACCACTTTCCTTTTTCGGCACTCGATCGAAGCACCGTACTTGCTTAGGAAATCCATGCCCAAGATAATGTCATAATCCTGCATGTGGAGCACTATCGGATCAGAGAGTTCTCTATGCGCACCGATGGGTGCGGCTCGCAAAGATATGAGTGGAGGGCATTACCTCCGAGGGTAGAGTGGTTAAGAACTTGTGATCTAGAGCTTGTGGTGGTACATCTATCTTTCCGAAAGTGCGAGAAATAAACGAATGTGTTGCCCGTGTCAAATAATGCAAGAGTAGCATGCGATAGAAAATAAATATCGACGACTGTGATAACTATAGTGGCATTTGCCACATCTTCTTGGGTGAGAGAGAATACCTAGCATCCGCCATAGCCGGTGGGGCTTCTAGTCTCCCTTGGTGGATTGGGGTTCCTTCGATTGCGGCTCGCATCTCGATGTAATCGTGGAGGAGCACTCGGCCGGGCATACTACCGAGGAGGTGCCCGAACTCGATAGGATAGTCCTTGATTCTATGCCTGTCCACGCTGTAACATCGATTTGTGCCTTGGTAGCATACTCCAGATGTATCTTCCGCAGGTAGCACAGAGGGATCTCGGGCCGCTTGCTCATTGGACCTCCTTTAGGATTCTCCCATTGTCTTCTCTTGCCGCGGGGGTTCCCTTTCCAAGCACTCGTTCCTCCGACCTCCCGACCGGGCCTCCCCGCCTTCACTCAAGACTTTCTTTGCCGACTAATGTTGTTCGTGTAATGCTCATGTAATTAAGGCACTTCATCGGTCAGCCTCCTCTGGTCTGCGGTCTATGAACTCGCCGCCACATTGAGCTATTTCTAGTTGGAGCATCTTCAAAGATGAGTCCGACCCTTTCTCTTTTCCGCGGTCGACCAACTCGGGCACGCGGCGAAGTTTGCTGAATCTCTTCACGGCCACGACCGATAGGTCACCTTGTCGAAACCGCTGAACTCGTCGTAATGCTTGTTGGTCACCCTCATGTGGAAGAATTCTTCAAGAATCGATCAAATCTGTCCATCTCATCTGATTTACTTGTCTCTTGGTTTTAACCCGTTCCCACCACATCCGAGCATCTCCCGACAGGCAGAATGATACACACTTAATCTTCTCGCATTCGGGCCAGTCCAGTAGCTCCACGATGCTTTCCACCATCTTGAACCAGGCTTGGGCATCCCATGGTTCACCAGTACCAGAGAAATTTTCCGGCTTTAGTCTCTGCCACTGGATCAGGTAAGCTTCCTGTCGAACCATCGGGCCGGGGCCCGTTGGTGGGGCAGTAGGGTTTCCTCGCTGATTCATTAGAGTAGTTATTACTTGTTGTTGTTCGGTAACTTGTCGTTGGAGTTCTGTGACTATGTGTGTAAGGTCATGCGGGGGTGCTAGCTCATCAGCTCTACTACTGCGTCTTCCAGACATGTTTATCTTCATATATCAAGGTAAAACTAGTATAAGTTTTCGTTCGTTGTCCTACGCATACTTAGACTAAAGCTAACATAAAGTCATTTTAAGCTTAAGGCATCATTCATGTTCTCATGCATAATTTAAGCTTAAGGTATTTTATATCATATATGAACGAGCCTAAGGGTATCATATATATTTTCATGCATATTTAAGCTAAAAGCATTTCCTATTATTCATGAACAAACATAAGGTAAAGGCATTTTATAAATAAGCTAGAGGCATTTTATATTATACATGAACTAAATAATCTAAAGACATTTTATATCATGCATGATCAAAATTAACAAAATTAAAGCATAGACATAGAATTCTTACTTGGAGCAGAGATTTGGAGCATGATGTGTGTGTAGTGGTAAGGCAGATCCGCCTGATACCACATCACGCCCGCCCTTTCAGAGACCCTAAATGTCCGAGAGGCGTGTTTGTGATGCACATACATACATTTCATACAAATGGAAGACTTTATATATATACTTCTTAGTTCTTACAGTGGAAGACTTAAGACCTAAATACTTTTTTTTTCTTTTAAAACATAAATATGCATTAACACTTCTTCTTAACATAGAGTATGTTTCATAGCATAGCATGCATAGATACTTCTTCTTACTTCTTCTTTACTTCTTCTTATCAACATAAAGCATTCTTCTTTACTTCTTCTTATCAACATAAAGCATGCATCATATATATATAAATACTTAGTGCTTAGTAGGTTCATAACATCATCGTCATAGGGAGACATAAGTAAAGACATCCATAGACATCATCATCATAGGTAACATGTATAAATAGACTTAACGGATCTTCTCCACCATGCCACTACCACACACATTGGCCCCTCCTGCTGCTCCCTTTAATTTATCCATCCCTTACCCTTATCTGCAGTACGAGGGAAAGATAAACTATAAGCACATAGGCTTAGTAAGATCCTGTCCTACTCACAAAAACCATACATCATCATTAATCATGGCTTGTAGCATTTATAACATATAATCAATATAACATGAGAATATAGCATGGATCATCCCTAACTTAGACATGAAATATATACTTAATCGATAATATGCATCATATGTAACTTAGTAACATAAACAACATAGCGTACATCAACATAACATGTAACGTATACATCATGACATATCATTCAACGTAACATGTAGCTTAAACATTAGGGCATATCATCTAACATAACATGTAACTTAAACATTATGGCATCTCATCTAACATAACATGTAACTTGAACATTATGGCATATCATCTAACATAACATGTAACTTACATCATGGCATATCATCGAACATAACATGTAACTTAAACATTTTGGCATATCATCTAACATAACATGTAACTTAACATTATGGCATATCATCAAACATAACATGTAACTTAAACATTATGGCATATCATCTAACATAACATGTAACTTGAACATTATGGCATATCATCTAACATAACATGTAACTTACATCATGGCATATCATCGAACATAACATGTAACTTAAACATTTTGGCATATCATCTAACATAACATGTAACTTAACATTATGGCATATCATCAAACATAACATGTAACTTAAACATTATGGCATATCATCTAACATAACATGTAACTTAACATTATGGCATATCATCAAACATAACATGTAACTTAAACATTATGGCATATCATCTAACATAACATGCATCGTATATTTATCCTAAGCATGTAAACATAACAATCAACAGGTAAACATATGCAAGATGCTTTTGAAAACATATATGTTAGGTACGTAAATATAAATCTCAACATATTTGGGCCCGGCATTGTACCACTTCTTCATTATCATAGCGCGCATCCCTAAATAGGCCCGAGGTAGCAAGTCTCGAACCTAATAGGTTTCTAGGCCCGAGTCTTATTCCATCGACCTAGGGGCAATCGTCATAGCGTAGAAGCCCATCCTAGGCCCGAGTCTTACTCCATCGACCTAAGGCATCTTGGAGCCCATCCCGTACTAGGCCCGAGTCTTATTCCATCGACCTAGGGGCAATCATACATAGAAGTCCATCCTAGGCCCGAGTCTTATTCCATCGACCTAGGGCATCTTAGGAGCCCATCCCTTCTTGGACCTTGTTAAGGTCTTGGTACAAGCCATGCAGAAGGTAAAATACTTATATGCTTAATTTATAACATAGCTTATTTCATTTCTTGGCAAACATAGCATAGCATACTTCATTTCATAACACACCATGCTTCATTTCATGAACATATCTTCTTTCATTTCATAACATAGCATACTTCATTTCATAACATATCATACTTCATTTCGTGAACATATCTTCTTTCAGTTCATAACATAGCATACTTCATTTCATAACATATCATACTTCATTTCGTCATCATATCATTTTCATTTTGTGAACATATCATTTTTGTTCCATTCCATAGTCTTATCGTATTCCATTTCTTAATATTAGATATCACATACACATAGGCATGGCATAAGACATGGCATCAAGAGTGCATCAAGAGTAAGTAAATACTAACTAAGGCATGGTATCTTCACCTAGCATTATTTAAGATCACAAGTCATCATAAATTCACTCAACACAAAGCACATGTTAACCTAATTCATTTAGCATGGCTACAACTTCATAAGCACATAGCGTTTGAATTAAAACTTCATCTAATCCCCACAACATAGGTTGGCGAATGGTCCATGTAGGGTTTTAGGTTGATCTTTAACCTAAATTGATCTACATACTAAACAACATTATATGCATACCAATCATGGTATGAAACTTCATTGAACATAATAACCAAGGGTCGCCAAATGGCCCTTATAGGCTTTTTAGGGATTAGACTTTTAACTAGTTCAATTAACATACATATGCATACACTTCATGGTGTAAACTTCATTGAAACACAAGGAAAAGAAACAACCAAGGGTGGCCGAATGGCCCTTATAGGCTTCTTAGGGTTCTTGTCACCTAACATTCATTCATGAGCATTATAATCTAGCATAGCATCATTAGAGACATTTTCATGCAACCCTAACCCTAATTCCCTAGGGTGGCCGAAACACATAAGGGCTCAACTAGGGTTCTTGTTACCCAAACATTCATTCATGAGCATTATAATCTAGCATAGCATCATTAGAGACATTTTCATGCAACCCTAACCCTAATTCCCTAGGGTGGCCGAACCACATAAGGGGCTCAACTAGGGTTATCTTTTGGTCCTAATCCATTTTAAATCCTAACTACATCATATAGTGAATAAAACATGGCATGTGACTTCATGGAAAAACCCTAATCCTAGCTTGGCCGAATAGGTCTTGGTGGCCATTAGGGCTAGCTTTTTAACCAACCCTCTTTTCCCATCTTAGCATCATCATATACTTCCTAAACATAGATTACAACTTCATTGATAAACCAAAACATGCTTGGCCGGATATAACATATAGGTTGTTCAAACATTCAATCGAAACTACTCGTATGCAGGTGAGGGATACTTACATCCTTCGCTTTTCTTTGGGTGAGGAAGATGACCTAAGGAAGACCAACACCTAACCTTCTCTTGCTTGGATGGGGTTCGGCCAAGGGGTGGAAAGGAGAGGGAGAGCTCAAGGATTTCGGTGAGAAGAAGGAAAGAAGAGAGGAAGTGACCAAATTCAATCTTCCCTCTTCTTTATAAAGGGGAGGAAGAGAAGTTCCTCTTTTCTTTTCTATGCCTCTTCATTTACCCTTAGTCCTACTTATCTATAGTTTCCCCTCTTCCTTAATCATATAATCCTATTGGGCTTCTGGTTAGTGGGTGCATCTATAGGGTTTGGCTATCTCTAGAGGTTTGGAGTTCAATTCCTAGGTCTTGCATCCATTTTTGGCTTATTTTCTTTTGTTTTGGAAAAAGGCCCACCCAAGGCCCATGATCATCAAGCCAAAAATTTCTGTAAAATTGCTAGGAATTTTATGGGCGTTACAATCCTTCATACCTTTAAAAAGTTTTGTCCTCGAAACTTAGAACAATTGTGGGTACTTCTGCTTCATGTCCTCCTCGCGTTCCCAGGTAGCTTCCTCGTACCGTTGATTCTGCCACAGGACCTTTACTAAGGGCACCTCTTTGTTCCTTAGTCTCTTGACTCCTCGGTCTAATATTTGGATTGGCCGACTTTCAATACTCAGGTCCTCTTGAACTTGCACTGTTTGTGGCTCGATCACTTGGTCCGTACTGGAAATGCATTTCTTGAGCACAAAGACATGGAACACGTTGTGAATAGCCGACATCTCTTGAGGCAACTCTAGCTTGTAAGCTACATTGCCAATCCTCTGCGATATCGGATACGGTCCCACGTAACGTGGACTCAGTTTACCCTTCCTTCCGAACCTCATTACTCCCTTCATGGGAGCCACTTTAAGGAATACTAGGTCCCCAACTTCGAATTCTAACGGTCTACGCCGCTTATCCGCATAGCTCTTTTGTTGGCTCGGCGTTTCAATTCTCTCGGATGTTCAGATATAGCTCGGGTGGTGTTGTCGATGAAATCCGCTGAGTCCCATCCTCTTCTTTTCACCACCTCGCATCAAAGATATGGGAGATCTACATTTCCTCCCGTATAAAGCCTCGTAGGGTGTCATTCCAATAGTTGCTTGGTAGCTATTATTGTAGGCGAATTTTGCCAAACATAAGTATCGACACCAGCTACCTTTGAAATCCAGTATGCAGCTCTTAACATATCCTCCAAGATTTGATTTACTCTTTCGGTCTCGTCTGTCGTCTGGGATGGAAGGCGATCTTGAACAATAGCCGTGCTAAGGCCTTCAACGCATTCCCGAAAATGGGAGATAAAGCGACCATCTCATCGAAATGATGGTCTTAGGAATTTCCATGTAGTCCGATAATTTCCTAGCATATAATCGAGCCACTGTCTCCGAATAGGTCATCTTGATTGCTAAGAAATGGGCGACTTCGCAACTGGCCTACAATTACCCATATAGCATCATAACCGTTTGTCGTCTTGGGCAATCCTGAGATGAAATCCATAGAAATGTCCTCCCATTTCCATTCTGGAATCTTGATCGGCTGTAGTGTTCCTCCAGGTCTTTGGTGCTCTGCCTTAACCCTCTGCAGGTCAGGCAAGTACTAACATACTAAGCCACATCTCTTTTCATTCCGAACCACCAGAACTTTCGTTTGAGGTCTTGGTACATCTTGGTGGTTCCAGGATGCATCACATAAGGAGTTCTGTGAGCTTCCTCAAATATCTCCTTCCGCAATTCTGGATCGTCGGGATTACACAAGCGATCCCTGAGGTAGAGTACTCCACTATCAGAGATCCGAAGCCCGTCGTCCTTTCCCTCTAGGACCTCTTGCTTGATCCTCTGAAGGCTTGGGTCACGGGCTTGCTTTTCCAGTATATCATCGAACAACGTTGGTGTTATCGTCATGGTTGAGAGCTGTCCGGAGATGATTTCAACCCCATAACGCATAATCTCTTTTTATAAGGGTCGAGATAGCACTGAGAGGGACATCAAGGTGGCGTAGGACTTCCTGCTGAGTGCATCAGCCACCTTGTTAGCTTTCCCCGGATGGTAAAGAATCTCGCAGTCATAATCCTTGACGAGTTCGAGCCATCTGCGTTGTCTCATGTTCAGGTCCTTCTGTGTGAAGAAATATTTGACTCGTGGTCTCAGATAGATCCTACAGAGCTCCATAGAGATAATGCCTCCATGTTTTGAGAGCAAAGACCACGGCCGCTAGCTCTAAATCGTGGGTGGGATAATTCCTTCGTGTTCCTTGAGTTGCCTAGAGGCGAGGCAATGACATTCTCATAAGTACAGAGTCCCAACTTGGAAGCATCGTACATGTCGAAGCCTTCACTATCTCGGAAGAGCAAGAATTGGAGGCCGGGTCGGGTCTCCTTTTCAACTCTGTGAAACTCCTCTTGCGGTGTCCGCTCCACTCATATTTCTTGTCCTTTCTGGTGAGGATCGCCATAGGGCGGCAATCCCGGAGAAGTTCTCTACATACTTCCGGTAGTAGCTTGCAGCCCAAGAAAGCCGATTTACGGCATTCTTTGGTCGGTTCGATTACTCACGGCTTCAATCTTTATTGGGTCTACCATCACTCCGTGCTTGGATATCACGTGACCCAAAAATGATACTTGTTCAAGCCAGAACTCGCATTTGGAGAACTTTGCGAATAGCTATTTTTCCCGAAGGATCTGCAATACCACATTCAGGTGTTCTGCATGCTCCTCGGGGGTTCTCGAATATATTAGTATGTCGTCTATGAAGACGATCACAAACTTGTCGAGGAATGCCGAGAATACCCGATTCATCAAATCCATGAACAGGGCAGGTGCATTCGTTACTCCGAAGGGCATAACTACGAACTCGTAATGTCCATACCTTGTCCGGAAGGCCGTCTTTGGTATATCATCTGGTTTTACTTTTACTTGATGATAGCCAGACCTCAGGTCAATCTTTGAGAAGACGGCGACACCTTTTAGTTGGTCGAACAGGTCATCAATCCGCGGTAAAGGATACCGGTTCTTGATCGTCACATTGTTCAGCGCTCGGTAGTTTATGCACATTCGCATAGACCCATCTTTCTTCTTCACCAACAAAGACCTTTGGAGCTCCCCATGGAGAGCGACTTGGGCGAATAAGTCCCTTGTCGAGTAACTCCTGTAGCTATCCCTGAAGTTCCTTTAATTCAGCCGGCGCCATACGGTAAGGTGCTTTAGAGATCGGGTTAGTACCAGGAATCAACTTGATCTCAAATTCTACTTCTCTATCTGGGGCTAACCCTGGTAGTTCATCTGGAAATACCTCTGGGTAGTCGCATACGACTCTGACATTCTCTAGCTTCTGGTCCTCATCTTGACTTGTATCAACTACGTGTGCCAAAAACCCAGTGCACCCACTGTCTAACATCTTACGTGCCTGTAGGGCTGATAAAATCTTATTGACTCTTCTCCTCGGTTCTCCGATAAATTCGAACTTAGGCTCCGCCTCCGGATGGAATACCACTTTCCTTTTCGCACTCGATCAAGCACCGCAGATTTGCTTAGGAAATCCATGCCCAAGATAATGTCATAATCCTGCATGTCGAGCACTATCAGATCGCAGTAGAGTTCTCTGTCTGCAATTCTGATGGGTGCGGCTCGCAGCATATGAGTGGAGGGCATTACCTCCCCCGAGGGTAGAGTGGTTAAGAACTTGTGATCTAGAGCTTGTGGTGGTACGTCTATCTTTCCAGTAAAGTGCGTAGAAATAAACGAATGTGTTGCCCCAGTGTCAAATAATGCAGTAGCATGCTGACAGAAAATAAATATCTGACCTGTGACAACTGTAGTGGCATTTGCCACATCTTCTTGGGTGAGAGAGAATACCCTAGCATCTGTCATAGCCGTGGGGCTTCTAGTCTCCCTTGGTGGATTGGGGTTCCTTCGATTGCGGCCTGCATCTGATGTAACTGTGGAGGAGCACTCCTGGGCTGGGCATACGGCTGAGGAGGTGCCTGAACCTGGATAGGACAGTCCTTGATTCTATGCCCTGTCCGTCCACAGTTGTAACATCGATTTGTGCCTTGGTAGCATACTCCAGGATGTATCTTCCCGCAGGTAGCACACAGAGGGATCCTGGGCTGCTTGCTCGCTGGACCTCCTTTAGGATTCTCCCATTGTCTTCTCTTGCCAGTGGGGTTCCCTTTCCAAGCACTCTGGTTCCTCTGACCTCCTGACTGGGCCTGTCCCCTGCCTTCACTCAGCGCTTTCTTTTGCTGACTAATGTTGTTCAGGTAATGCTCGGTAATTAAGGCACTCTTGAGCGCTCCTCCGCTGGCTCCGGTCTATGAACTCCGCCGGCCACATTCGAGCTATTTGGTCGGAGCATCTTGCATGAGTCCGACCCTTTCTCTTCCGTCGACGACTCAACTCGGGCACAGCGCAGTAGTGGTTGAATCTCTTCAGGCCGACCGATAGGTCACCTTGTTCAAACCGTGAACTCGTCGTAATGCTTGTTGGTCACCCTCATGTGGAAGAATTCTTGAAGAATTCGTACTCGAAATCTGTCCATCTCATGTGATTTACTTGTCTCTTGGTTTTAACCCGTTCCCACCACATCCGAGCATCTCCCGACAGGCAGAATGATACACACTTAATCTTCTCGCATTCGGGCCAGTCCAGTAGCTCCACGATGCTTTCCACCGTCTTGAACCAGGCTTGGGCATCCCATGGTTCACCAGTACCAGAGAAATTTTCCGGCGTTAGTCTCGCCTTTGGATCGGGTAAGCTTCTGTCGAACCATCGAGGCCCGTTGGTGGGCGAGGGTTTCTCGATTCATTAGGGTAGTTATTACTTGTTGTTCGGTAACTTGTCGTTGGAGTTCTGTGACTATGTGTGTAAGGTCATGCGGGGGTGCTAGCTCATCAGCTCTACTACTGCGTCTTCCAGACATGTTTATCTTCATATATCAAGGTAAAACTAGTATAAGTTTTCGTTCGTTGTCCTACGCATACTTAGACTAAAGCTAACATAAAGTCATTTTAAGCTTAAGGCATCATTCATGTTCTCATGCATAATTTAAGCTTAAGGTATTTTATATCATATATGAACGAGCCTAAGGGTATCATATATATTTTCATGCATATTTAAGCTAGAAGCATTTCCTATTATTCATGAACAAACATAAGGTAAAGGCATTTTATAAATAAGCTAGAGGCATTTTATATTATACATGAACTAAATAATCTAAAGACATTTTATATCATGCATGATCAAAATTAACAAAATTAAAGCATAGACATAGAATTCTTACTTGGAGCAGCAGGATTTGGAGCTTGATGTGTGTGTAGTGGAAAGGCAGATCCGCTCTGATACCACCTGTCACGCCCGCCCTTTCAGGCGACCCTAAATGTCCGGAGAGGCGGCGCGTGACGCGACCGTACATACATTTCATACAGCGGAAGACTTTATATATATACTTCTTAGTTCTTACAGCGGAAGACTTAAGACCTAAATACTTTTTTTTTCTTTTAAAACATAAATATGCATTAACACTTCTTCTTAACATAGAGTATGTTTCATAGCATAGCATGCATAGATACTTCTTCTTACTTCTTCTTTACTTCTTCTTATCAACATAAAGCATTCTTCTTTACTTCTTCTTATCAACATAAAGCATGCATCATATATATATAGATACTTAGTGCTTAGTAGGTTCATAACATCATCGTCATAGGGAGACATAAGTAAAGACATCCATAGACATCATCATCATAGGTAACATGTATAAATAGACTTAACGGATCTTCTCCACCATGCCACTACCACACACATTGGCCCCTCCTGCTGCTCCCTTTAGTTTATCCATCCCTTACCCATATCTGCAGTACGAGGGAAAGATAAATTATATGCACATAGGCTTAGTAAGATCCTGTCCTACTCACAAAAACCATACATCATCATTAATCATGGCTTGTAGCATTTATAACATATAATCAATATAACATGTAACATACATGACATCATCAACTTAACTTGTAGCATAAGTAACATAAGAGAATATAGCATGGATCATCCCTAACTTAGCAGCATAACATGAAATATATACTTAATCAGCATAATATGCATCATATGTAACTTAGTAACATAAACATCATAGCGTACCATCGAACATAACATGTAACGTATACATCATGACATATCATTCAACGTAACATGTAGCTTAAACATTAGGGCATATCATCTAACATAACATGTAACTTAAACATTATGGCATATCATCTAACATAACATGTAACTTGAACATTATGGCATATCATCTAACATAACATGTAACTTACATCATGGCATATCATCGAACATAACATGTAACTTAAACATTTTGGCATATCATCTAACATAACATGTAACTTAACATTATGGCATATCATCAAACATAACATGTAACTTAAACATTATGGCATATCATCTAACATAACATGTAACTTAACATTATGGCATATCATCAAACATAACATGTAACTTAAACATTATGGCATATCATCTAACATAACATGCATCGTATATTTATCCTAAGCATGTAAACATAACAATCAACAGGTAAACATATGCAAGATGCTTTTGAAAACATATATGTTAGATGCGTAAATATAAATCTCAACATATTTGGGCCCGCATTGTACCACTTCTTCATTATCATAGCGATCCCTAAATAGGCCCGAGGTAGCAAGTCTCGAACCTAATAGGTTTCTAGGCCCGAGTCTTATTCCATCGACCTAGGGGCAATCGTCATAGCGTAGAAGCCCATCCTAGGCCCGAGTCTTACTCCATCGACCTAAGGCATCTTGGAGCCCATCCCGTACTAGGCCCGAGTCTTATTCCATCGACCTAGGGGCAATCATACATAGAAGCCCATCCTAGGCCCGAGTCTTATTCCATCGACCTAGGGCATCTTAGGAGCCCATCCCTTCTTGGACCTTGTTAAGGTCTTGGTACAAGCCATGCAGAAGGTAAAATACTTATATGCTTAATTTATAACATAGCTTATTTCATTTCTTGGCAAACATAGCATAGCATACTTCATTTCATAACACACCATGCTTCATTTCATGAACATATCTTCTTTCATTTCATAACATAGCATACTTCATTTCATAACATATCATACTTCATTTCGTGAACATATCTTCTTTCAGTTCATAACATAGCATACTTCATTTCATAACATATCATACTTCATTTCGTCATCATATCATTTTCATTTTGTGAACATATCATTTTTGTTCCATTCCATAGTCTTATCGTATTCCATTTCTTAATATTAGATATCACATACACATAGGCATGGCATAAGACATGGCATCAAGAGTGCATCAAGAGTAAGTAAATACTAACTAAGGCATGGTATCTTCACCTAGCATTATTTAAGATCACAAGTCATCATAAATTCACTCAACACAAAGCACATGTTAACCTAATTCATTTAGCATGGCTACAACTTCATAAGCACATAGCGTTTGAATTAAAACTTCATCTAATCCCCACAACATAGGTTGGCCGAATGGTCCATGTAGGGTTTATAGGGTTGATCTTTAACCTAAATTGATCTACATACTAAACAACATTATATGCATACCAATCATGGTATGAAACTTCATTGAACATAATAACCAAGGGTCGCCAAATGGCCCTTATAGGCTTTTTAGGGATTAGACTTTTAACTAGTTCAATTAACATACATATGCATACACTTCATGGTGTAAACTTCATTGAAACACAAGGAAAAGAAACAACCAAGGGTGGCCGAATGGCCCTTATAGGCTTCTTAGGGTTCTTGTCACCTAACATTCATTCATGAGCATCATAATCTAGCATAGCATCATTAGAGACATTTTCATGCAACCCTAACCCTAATTCCCTAGGGTGGCCGAAACACATAAGGGCTTAACTAGGGTTCTTGTTACCCAAACATTCATTCATGAGCATTATAATCTAGCATAGCATCATTAGAGACATTTTCATGCAACCCTAACCCTAATTCCCTAGGGTGGCCGAACCACATAAGGGGCTCAACTAGGGTTATCTTTTGGTCCTAATCCATTTTAAATCCTAACTAAATCATATAGTGAATAAAACATGGCATGTAACTTCATGGAAAAACCCTAATCCTAGCTTGGCCGAATAGGTCTTGGTGGCCATTAGGGCTAGCTTTTTAACCAACCCTCTTTTCCCATCTTAGCATCATCATATACTTCCTAAACATAGATTACAACTTCATTGATAAACCAAAACATGCTTGGCCGGATATAACATATAGGTTGTTCAAACATTCAATCGAAACTACTCGTATGCAGGTGAGGGATACTTACATCCTTCGCTTTGCTTTGGGTGAGGAAGATGACCTAAGGAAGACCAACACCTAACCTTCTCTTGCTTGGATGGGGTTCGGCCAAGGGGTGGAAAGGAGAGGGAGAGCTCAAGGATTTCGGTGAGAAGAAGGAAAGAAGAGAGGAAGTGACCAAATTCAATCTTCCCTCTTCTTTATAAAGGGGAGGAAGAGAAGTTCCTCTTTTCTTTTCTATGCCTCTTCATTTACCCTTAGTCCTACTTATCTATAGTTTCCCCTCTTCCTTAATCATATAATCCTATTGGGCTTCTGGTTAGTGGGTGCATCTATAGGGTTTGGCTATCTCTAGAGGTTTGGAGTTCAATTCCTAGGTCTTGCATCCATTTTTGGCTTATTTTCTTTTGTTTTGGAAAAAGGCCCACCCAATGCCCATGATCATCAAGCCAAAAATTTCTATAAAATTGCTAGGAATTTTACGGGCGTTACATCTTCTCTCTCCCCCACTTGGCAAGCCAATGCATGAGTTCCATTGGTGAAGGGTACACTCATGCTCAATATTAAAAAGTCTAAAAGTTATCCTACCCTCCTCGCTCGCTCTACCCGTTAAAACTTCCGTCTCTAAAGAACTCAAAAATTCCAAAACTATCCTAGGGTAAGTTAGGTGTTTTATTCCCATAATCTCTTCCCGCCCCATTTTTGCAAATAGGGTTTGCATATCACCTAACAACCCTAAAGATTCTAGCAAATCCTCATCTAAGTACCTAGTAGCAGTAAGTTTACGAGTAGAGAGCATATTGTACCTATCTCTATGTTCATTATTGCGAAAAAGTAGAGGGGGTAGGACGTTACCCTTCTCTTGAGGCGTCGAGCGACTCTTCTTGTTCGTCGCTCCGAGGCACCGGATCCGGATGCTACGGTCTTGGTCCTCCTCATCCTTGCTCCTTTTGGCTTTTAAAGAGGTTGAAAATGCTTCTAGAGGAAGGGGAAAGCGAAATCACATGGCTAGGGCAAGAACTTTTGAAGCACACGGCGCAAATGTGGTGAAAACACATGGCTCGCCCCTTTTAACCTCGCGTGCCACGACCATGTGAAAACACATGGCCAGGCCATGTGTGCCTCTAGTCAATTGGGCACGGCCGTGGGAAAACACATGGCCAGGCCGTGTGCCCCCATTTTTCGCCCCTTTCATGCACCATGGCCTGAATTTGTTCATACACTTCGCCGTGTAGACTAATATGTGTTTCATTTTTGCCTAGCAAAGTTCTTTTCTACTCCTAACTCTAAATGTGATGGAAATCAAAACTAAAATCAAACACATGTATGCAATGCAATAGAAAAAGGGAAATCTACAACTAAACTTGGGTTGCCTCCCAAGAAGCACTTTGTTTAAGGTTGTTTAGCTCGACCGCACTCTTCTATCAACTCGGCTCTGGTGGTTCAGTGAACCTCCATTCATCCAACTCGGGAACCACATCTAGAGGTTCCGACTTCAATCTACTAATCGTGAAGCCGTCAAAGTAGGAAGCTTTATGCTCCGAAAGGTTGAAAAGAATGATCTCCCCGTCTACCTTTAGGGAGATCCGATGTGCCTTCACATCTATGCATGCCCCTGTGGTTGCTAGAAAAGGCCTTCCCAGAATGATAGGATTCTGTGGATTCGGTCCTGTGTCCAGTATGATGAAGTCTGTGGGTATCACGAAATCTTCAATCATCACAGGAACGTGTGGTAGCAGGCCAACGGGCTCCTTCACTGAGTCATCCCCCATACGAATACCAAGATTCACTATTTGGAGCCCGCCACCCCATCTTCAAAAAATATGCATAGGGCATCACACTGACTGATGACCCCAAGTCCATAGCGCTTCATTGAAGCTCTCCCCATAAATCGAGTAGGGAATAACAAATTCACCAGGGTCCTCAAGCTGTATTAGAATTTTCTCTTCAAACTCAACTTGGTCAAGTAGGGTGGAAATCATGGTTGCACACCCCTTGGTGAATTAGCTACTTTGTCTTACTCCTTCCTCCTTTCCTTGGCTCGTCGGAGAGTTCTTCACAGGTTGTGACACGGATTGGGCTATTTAGGCCACTTGTGTCTCCAACATCCTGATATGACTTGCAAGGCTGTCAACGGTGGCCTTCAAGTCTCTCAGTGCTTCTTCAGACTTTTGATGATGGCGACGGAATTCCTCATTGGCCTTAATTTAGGTAGCGATGAAGTCCTCCATCATCTGCTTTACCGACTTCGTGGTCACGCCATTGCCTCTGCCCATATCCTCCGGATGGTTGGGGATTTACTGAGTCATTTTTGTAGGAGAAATTTGGGTGACTCCTCCATCCGGGATTGTAGGTATTAGAGTATGGGTTATGGGGCCTTTAATCATAGTCCCCAATCGCGTCACAATGCTCAATCCGCCGTTTGGCCCCTACCCTACATAGTGGTCCTCACGATACGTTGTCGCTCCTTCTCCAAAGTCGATGGTCGTGCATGGAGTTGAAGGATTCAAAGATTCAAACCGTCTGCTTAGCGCGTTCATCCTCGCTGAAAGGTGGTCCATGGAGTTGACAGTGTATCGTCCTGCCGCAAGCGTGGGTTGACCTCGTTCGGAGGCCCATTGATGGTGGTTTTGGGCCACCTCTTCGATAAGCTCTTCTGCCTCCTCTATGGTCTTGTTCATTAAAGCTCCTCCTGCGGAAGAATCTAGGGACATCTTTGTGGTGTAAGCGATCCCATTATAGAAAATGTGGATCACCAACCACCTCTCCAGTCCATGGTGTGGGCATTGATAAAGTAGCCCCTTGTAGCGATCCCATGCTTCGAATAAGGACTCCCCCTCCTTCTGGTGAAAGCTAGTGATAAGGTGGCGCATGTGAGTAGTCTTACTTGGTGGGAAGTATTTATTCAGGAACAGCTACTCACACTGCTCCCATGTGGTGATGCTGCCAGAGGGTAAGGAGTGAAGCCATGCCTTAGCCTTATCCCGCAGTGAAAACGGGAACAGGCTCAGGCGGATCACGTCAGAAGGGACTCCGTTTAGTTTCATAATTGAGCAGATTTCGAGAAAAGCCTTAAGATGTCGGTTCAGGTCTTCAGTTGCAACTCCCCCGAATTGGCTCTACTGGACCATATGTATAAGTGTCGGCTTTAGCTCAAAGTTATTTGCTGAAATCGATGGTCCAGCTATGCTCGGTCTGAATCCTCTAGCGCTAGGAGTTGTGTAGTCCTGCAGAGGTCGGCTGCCCATGTTCACCTCGGATGCAACTTGATCTTCCATCTTTCGCTGCGCTGCTCTCCGACGGTGAAAGGTTCGCTCAATCTCTAAATCGATCGGAATTAGACCTTCCGATCCTAGTCTTCTAAGCATACGATGAACCAACACACAAAAGTATGAGTGCTAACCTAATGCTAAAAGAAAAAAATAAATAAATCTAGCAAATAAAAACCTAAGATGCAATAAGTAAATAGGAAACTACTATTGAAAATAAAACTAAATCTAAATATGAAAAATAGAACTAAGCAGATAAGATAAACTAAAACAAAAATAAAGCAGGAAATTAATCTAATCCTAAGTCTGATCCAATCTACCACCGTTCGATTTGATATCGAATCGACAGTCCTCGGCAACGGTGCCAAAAACTTGATGTGCACGGATGCGTCCTCAAATTGCACGACGGATACCGTCATGAACTCAAAGTGCGCGCTCGCGCTCAATGCCCGCAAGTGCACGAATGTCATCAAGTAATAAAGATTATCGATCCCACAGGGACTAAGATTCGAGTACCAATACACTAAGTGGTTGCGATTGTTCAGACGTGATCTCTAAGAGAGAGTCAGTTGGTGAGGACTATCGGTGGACACTACTTTGTGCAGTGTCACATGGAGGAGGAAAAGAGGGTGTCGGGGTCTTAAAAGGCAATCCTAGGACTTCGGTTTCACTTGTGTACCACAGAACAATGTTGTCAATTGGCGTCATCTAAACTTCTACTTACGGTTTTGGGGAAGGGACATCATACACTCTCCCGCAGAGCCACTGCATTCACCAGGAGCTATCCTCGCCCAAAAGGATGGGATAGAGGATACGAGGATGCCAAATCAATCCTTGAGTTGGACCATTTCCGATTCCACCGCTCCCTTCTCCCCGTAATTACGGGAGGTCAGGTTTACCCCCATGTTCCTTGATTAAACCTCCTAAATCTAGATTGCGAGGGCTATCACCACCTCATATCACCTAAGCATAGCAGAAAGAAAGCCAAATACACGTAGATATAATAAAGAGCAACTACCAATTGTCAAATTAAACTTATGGTCAGAATTTAATATGAACCAACGTTGTCTATGTACACAAGCTACTCCCTAATCCTAGAATCGAAAGTTCTACTCCATAAATACGAAGGAAAAATTACAAAACATGTTTAAGTTTGAATACAATAGAGATAAAGCACAGAAATAGAGATATACAATGCTTCGTGATCTTCTCTCCGGCGTTGTATTGCAAGTTGTGGACCTCAAGCGGCGTTCCTCCTCCCCGCTGCGAGTTACCGAAGCTTTTTAGGGATTTGGCATGTCGTCCTAGCCATCGTGCCACCCCCCTAGGGTTTGGGCAGAGCCATCCTTATATAGACATCGCCTTGGACCGCTGCAAAATTCGAAAAAAGCCCTAGTCACGCAAATCCATTGGGCCGCCACACGGCCATGTGTTTCCACATGGCCAGGCCATGTGCGGCCCTGGGGTGCTTTTCTTCGCCCATTGGACATGGCCGTGTGAATCCACATGTCCTAGCCATGTCCCACTCTGCGTCTAGCTGTGAAAGTCCTTCTTTTGCACTGAAAATGTGTCTTTATCACCAGAAAAGCTAACCTACACACAAAAGTACAATGAGCAGACCTTTGAACCAGAAAATAGGTGATGCGTGCAAGAATAGAGTAACATATGCATGAAACTAACACAAAATGTAACAAGATGTTAGCGAAAACTACTCCTAAAACCCTATATGTTTTGCTCACATTAGGTAGATCAATGATGATCCTCTAGTGGAATGGATCATCATTAATGGATCGGGTTATATGTGGTTCGGATCCATCGGGTGGCCAAGATCCAACTCCTCCTCATGGTCCCTATTGCAGTCTATTATAAATACCTCATGAAGCCTAGACCTAAGGGAAAAAAATTGCTGGGTGTTGGAGAGGCTTGGCCAGCAAGAGCTAGGGTTTGCTTCCTTAGGGTCGGCGGCAAGAGTTAGGTTGGCTTCTTCTCTTGGAGTTTTGGCCAGGGCCTCCTTCCTCAAGCTAGGGTCGGCGCCACCCTCTCCCAATCCTTTGGCCGGCGCCACCTTCTCCCTCACCTTTGTAGGGATGTATACTGAAAAGTCTATATTTTCTATGAACATCTTTATTTTTGAAATAAGAATCACATGATCATTGTTTGCATATTTTTATGGTTATGCAATATTGTCTTATACTTTACATTGTAGATAACATGGTGTGTGGTGTCACACAGGAGATCATGTTATCGGCCCCTTGAAAAGTATAAGTAAAGGCTCACAACCGAGATGGCTTTGGACAAACCATCGGAATGGTTGTAGTGTGATTTGGTATTGGTTTTTCTTGACCATAAAATCACACTAGTGCACTTTGTGTGTATTGAGAAGGACCGACTTAGAGGTGATTCAATTTATTGCTAACTACATAATCGAATCAGACCTCAAATATTATTTAGTACATGCTCTTAATCCCGATATAATAACGGGCACATATACTTAGTACTCATCTCTTTGATTTACCAATGGGCGAGATTTATAGATTAAATCGATAGACTCGGTAAGTTGGGAGATAATATTATTTATATGGTGTGCCGTTGATTATAGGAGGAAACCGTGTCCTATATATTAGGATGATGATGTCCCCTTGAGAAGCTCATAAGGTTCATCATGTAAACCCTGCAGGTGGACTTGGTCCGGCATGATGAAAAGGTTGAGTGGTACTACTCAAGGAGTTAGATGTTGATTAATTAATGGTCAATAAATTAATTAATCGATGGACATTCGAGATCTTAAACACAGGGAGAAAATGTACAAATAATATATGGAGCCCATATTATCATATGGGGGTTGGTGAGGTAGATCAATGATGAACCTTTAGTGGATTGGATCATCATTAGTGGATCGGACTTTATGTGGGCTTGATCCATGGGTGGCCAAGACCCAACTCCTCCTCATGGTCCCTAATGTAGCCTATTAACACCTCATGATGCTTAGATCTAATGGATAGAAACAAAACTCTAAGATCCATTAGTAGAGATTAAATCTCTAAGATCCGACGGTTGAGATTAAATCTCTAGATCCGACGATTGAGATTAAATCCCTAGAACCAATGGATGAGATTAAATCATGCCTTGAGCCCAACTCTATAAATAGAGCCATGAAGTGGGCGGCAAGATAGAGGATGGATGAGGGGATTAGCTTGGGCGGCAACCAATCCTAATTAGATTAGGATTGGGAGTGGTGGCTCGGGTTAGGGTTTTGGGAGCTAGGGGTGGGCGGCAACTAAAGGAGGTGTTCCTTCTTCTTCCAAAAGTTGGCCAGCCCCTATCCTTCTCCTCTCTACCTTGGCATGAGCTCATCCTATTCCTCTTCCCCTCTTCCATGGCCGACCATAAGGAGAGCTAGGATTAGGGTTTGGAGGCTTAGGGTTTAGGAGGCTTGGGTGGCACCAAATAAAGAAAGTTTTCTTTCTTCTTCATCCTTGGTGGCCAGCGCCCATTACCTTCTTTCCAGCCTTTGGGAGGCATCCAAAAGACCCCTTCTCCTTCTCCTTAGGTGGTGGAAACAAGATATAGGGTTTTCCCTTAGTGTCTTGGCCGGTTTCCACCATTATCTCCTTCTCCTTGTTGACCGGCGGCAAGCATTTCTTTTGTTGCTTGTTGGTTGGCCATAGGAAGGAGAAGAGCTTTGTTTCTATTCTTCCTCTTGCTTTGGAAGGACAAGGAAGGAAGATTTGTGATCTAGGAGCTTCGACTTTTGGTGGATCGTCGCCCACACGACGTCCAAAAGGAGGAAGTTCATAAATTAGAAGATCAAGAGGTATACCTATTATACTTTCTTCTTTTGTTTGTTGCTTGTTTTTAATTTTCAATTATAAGCATGTTATAAATTTGTAAATGGCTAAATAATACTTGGATCCCGAGTATAAACATAAAAACCGATGATCCGGACATCGTCTATTCCGCGGCTACTCGTAGAATAGAGGATGGTCGCTTGAACAACTAGTTTGTTCAAGTGACCTCTTTAAACGAATAGCACGACGATGACTTGGTGGTTTGGGCAATCCCTTTTGTCTAGGATTAAATTTTTTTAATCCAGGGACATCGAAGGGATCGCCATGGACAAGCTACCGAGGTGAAGTGGGAAGTGAAGTTTCCCCTCACGGACTCGATAAGCAAAACCCTTCAATTGGTATCAGAGCTTCGGGGCAAAACCTTCAATTGGTATTAGAGCCAAGGTTTCCGGTTTTGTGTGTTTAGGATTCAGTTAATTTTTATGCACTTCTTCATATATTATATGTGCTGGATAATAGTAGGATATGCGTAGTTTAACTCTTTGGTTGCATGCATAAGATGCGACTATTATGGCCATGTGTGTGTGTGTGATTGTATATGTGTAAATATTTATTTTGTTGAATCCTCGGGGTTGACGAGGCTAGTATTTAGTTTTTGTAAATTATATACGGCATTGTTTAGCCACTCTTTATTTTATTTTACTTTCGATCTAGATTTCATGTACACTCCCTCGTGGAGTATAGGATCGATGGATGTAAATTAAAATAGGTTTTAGTCTCGGCTCGGATCTCCGGATGGCTCGTACATGGTGTAGGAGGAGCGGACGAGATGGCGATGTGACGGGAGTCATATTGAAGACAAAAGCCATAATAGTTGGAAAATAATTTATTTTCTATATGTATTGCTTTTTGTTTGATATGCATGTCGTAGGCTAGGAAAATTCCTCAATTTCAAATTACTAAGTGGGAGAGGGAATTTTTTAAAATTCCCACGGCCTCCATTACGATTTGACATGTGATGCAAACAAACTTGTGCGTCGGCTCTGAGTGCCTTCCTCCCCATCTGATGAGTTTGTTTGTGGATCACAGGGTCGAATATGGTTATAGGAAATTATTAAGGAGTGTGTGTACTTGCCCATCATAAGGCACATAACCCGAGATAATTACCTTGGTACCGAGTAATGGTGAACACTTAGATACAAATATAAGTATCCTCCCCATCGGAGTCACTGCTTTTATTTGTAGAGCCGAAGAGAAACCAACTATTAATTTTACTTGTCAAAAAGTTAGGTTGACAAGATAGTAAAATTAATCGGTAAAACCTCCTCTTACAAATGTAGAATTCGTATACGTCCACACGATCGTGGCATGCAATATTCTCGGTGTTTAGAGGTGTTGGTTGATTTTAAAATTTTATTGTTTGAGGAATCAATAATTTTTTGAAATCTACAATAATGATCTATGTGATTCTTAGGATTTTCAAGATTGACTTTCAATCCACTTACTATGATACTAAAGGAAAAAAAACTTACTATACCCAAATAATGTTGATTGGAAAAGAATCTAGATATTGTCTTATCTACTAAGGAGTACAAGTATGCACTCTTCGAAGAGTGTCCTCAAGCCATGGTTGTTCAAAAAGGTTTCTACTTCTAAGCCAAAAGGAAAGAAGAAGGAGAAACAAGGTGGAGCAAAGGTGGTGGGAGGATTTCAGGGAGGAGTGAAGAAGCCGAAAGGCAAGTACTTCACTTGCAAGCAGGATGGACATTGGAAGAAGGACTGTCCCAATTCAAAGCAGAACAAAGGTATATCCTTTGGACTAGTCGTTGAAACATGATTAGCGGTGTTATCTACCGACACCTGGTGTGTAGATACGAGAGCCACTAATCATGTCTGCAATACTTTGTAGGGGTTCTAGGAAACCCGACGACGAGCTAAGAGAGAGATTACCATTTACTTGGGCAATGCCATAATGGTGGCGGCTATTGCAGTGGGAGAAGTTTTATTTATCTTTTGAGAAAAATAAAACTTTGGTTCTAGAAAATTCCCTTTATGTACCTTTATTTAGAAAAAATTTAGTTTCAGTTTCTAAATTGTTTATGGATGGATATTCTATTTCTTTTAATGATAAGTTGTTATAAAAAGGAATAGGGAGAATATCTGTTCAGGTACATTGAAAGGAAATTTGTATAGAAAACCTCTCACGATGCAAATTGAAGTTAATAACTCATCTTCTAATTCCAATAAGAGAAAAGAACCTTAGAAGATGAACCAAACATATCTTTGGCATCTTAGGCTTGGTCACATTAACCTAAGCAGAATTCAAAGGTTGATAGCTGATGGACCTTTGGGTTCATTAGTGGTGGAGGATCTCCCAACCTGTGAATCTTGCTTGGAGGGTAAGATGACCAAGAGGCCTTTTAAGGCCAAGGGGTATAGAGCCAAAGATGTGTTAGAAATGGTTCATTCTGATTTGTGTGGTCCTATGACTATCCAAGCAAGAGGTGGTCTTGAATATTTGGTCTCCTTCATAGATGATTATTCAAGATATGGATGACACAACGATCTGATCGTGGTGGTGAGTACCTCTTGGGAGAGTTTAGGAACTACTTATTAGAGGATGGGAATCAATCCCAATTGACTGCACCTGGCACACCCCAGCAAAATGGTGTAGAAGAGCGAAAGGAATATAACTCTTATGGAGATGGTTAGATCGATGATGAGTTATGTTGACTTGCCAGATTCGTTATGGGGATATGCTCTAGATATAGCGGTGTACATTCTAAACTTGGTTCCATCTAAATCAGTGCCTTCTACTCCCACAGAATTGTGGACTAGGCGAAAGCCTAGTCTAAGACATATTTGGATATGGGGAGTCTAGCACATGTGCTGAAGGCAGATGCTGGTAAGTTGGAACCTCGTACAGAAGTACGCATGTTCATTAGCTATCCCAGAGGAACGAAGGGTGGATTGTTTTATAGTCCTAGAAATCAGAGGGTGATCGTTAGCACGAACGACAGATCTCTAGAGGAAGACTATGTGATGAGCCACAAGCCCAAGAGTAAAATTGTTCTGGAGGAGTTAAAAGGGGAAGTCACTTTTATAGTACCACCGATACAAGAGGATATACCACATGTCACTGTACCGCGTGTCATAGAGGATACACAGGTGATACCTCGTCGTAGTGAGAGGGTTGTGAGACAACCTGATAGATTCATGTTCTTGGGAGAATCTTCTGATTTGGTTCTTGGCAAACATGAACCTGATCCCTGGACATATGACGAGGCAATCCAAGATAAAGATGCAGTATCTTGGCAAAGTGCAATGAATGCTGAGATTGAATCTATGGATTCAAATCAGGTCAGGGAGCTAGTAGAACCACCCGATGGTGTAAAAACCATTGGATATAAGTGGATCTACAAGAGAAAGAGAGGAATAGATGGGAAGGTTGAGACCTTCAAAGCGAGGCTTGTTGCGAAGGGGTATACTCAGAAAGAGGGTATCGATTATAAGGAGACCTTTTCGCCGGTAGTCATGCTTAAGTCTATCCGGATTCTCTTATGCATAGCAGCTTATATGGATTATGAGGTGTGGCAGATGGATGTCAAGACAGCTTTCCTTAATGGAAGTCTTGAGGAAAACATCTACATGAAGCAACCAGAGGGATTCATTGCTAAAGAAAAGGAGCATCTTGTGTGTAAGCTTAATCGGTCCATTTATGGATTGAAGCAAGCTTCGAGGTCTTTGAACATCTTCTTTGATGAAGTAAATCAATCTTATGGATTTATTCAAAGTCCGGATGAGTCTTGTGTATACAAGAGATGTGACGGAAATGTAGTGGTATTTCTTGTACTATACGTAGATGGCATTTTGGTGATTGGCAACAATATCAAGGTGTTATCGAACATAAGGGTATGGTTGTCCAAACAGTTTGATATGGAGGACTTGGGAGAAGTGAGACACATCCTTGGGATCAAGGTTATAAGGGATCGCAGGAAAAGGATGTTGTGCTTATCCCAAGCTTCATACATAGACAAGATTATGGATCGTTTTAGCATGCAAAACTCCAAGAAGGGTTTTCTACCTTTCAGGCATGGAGTTCCTTTATCTGAGGAGATGTGTCCTAGATCATCTGAGGAGATAAAGGAGATGAAGGTGGTTCCTTATGCTTCGGCAATACGAAGCCTCATGTATGCGATGCTATGTACGAGACCAGATATCTGCTTTGCCATGGGCATGGTCGTGAATATCGAGTAATCGGGCAGGGACATTGGACTGCGGTAAAGCATATATTAAAGTGCCTGAGAAGGACTAGGGAATATATTCTAGTTTACCGAGCAGACCAATTACTCCCTGTGGGTTACATGGATTGCGACTTCCAATCAGATAGGGATAACAGTAAGTCTACCTCAGGTTTTGTGTTTACTTTGGGAGGTGGAGCCATTGTATGGAGGAGTGTCCAGCAGAAATGCGTAGCAGACTCTACCATGGAAGCTGAGTATGTGGCAGCCTCTGAGGTGGCCAAAGAAGTTGTATGGCTCAGGAACTTCCTAATGGACTTGGATGTGATTCCTGGTTTGCCCAGAACTATCACAATTTATTGTGATAATAATGGTGCAGCTGCAAACTCGAAGGAACCCACGAGCCCATAAGGCTAGTAAACACATAGAGCGCAAGTACCACCAGATACGAGAAATCGTAAAGAAGGTAGAAGTTGCTGTCGCCTAGATTGAATCAGAGGATGACCTGGTAGACCCTTTCACTAAGGCCCTTCTAGCGAGAGCTTTGATAGGCATGTGGAGGAAAGGGTAATCAGATGTATGGCAGTATGAGGACAACATAGTCTTTTAGTATAAGTGGGAGATTGTAGGGATGTATACTGAAAAGTCTATCTTTTCTATGAACATCTTTATTTTTGAAATAAGAATCACATGATCATTGTTTGCATATTTTTATGGTTATGCAATATTGTCTCATACTTTACATTGTAGATAACATGGTGTGTGGTGTCACACAGGAGATCATGTTATCGGCCCTCTTGAAAAGTATAAGTAAAGGCTCACAACCGAGATGGATTTGGACAAACCATCGAAATGGTTGTAGTGTGATTTGGTATTGGTTTTTCTTGACCATAAAATCACACTAGTGCACTTTGTGTGTATTGAGCAGGACTAACTTAGAGGTGATTAGATTTATTGCTGACTACATAATCGAATCGGACCTCAGATATTATTTAGTACATGCTCTTAATCCCGATATAATAACGGGCACATATACTTAGTACTCATCTCTTTGATTTACCAATGGGCGAGATTTATAGATTAAATCGATAGACTCAGTAAGTTAGGAGATGATATTATTTATATGGTGTGTCGTTGATTATAGGAGGAAACTGTGTCCTATATATTAGGATGATGATGTCCCCTTTAGGAGCTCAAAAGGTTCATCATGTAAACCCTACAGGTGGACTTGGTCCGGCATGATGAAAAGGTTGAGTGGTACTACTCAAGGAGTTAGATGTTGATTAATTAATGGTCAGTAAATTAATTAATCGATGGGCATTCGAGATCTTAAACACGGGTAGAAAATGTACAAATAATATATGGAGCCCATATTATCATATGGGGGTTGGTGAGGTAGATCAATGATGAACCTTTAGTGGATTGGATCATCATTAGTGGATCGGACTTTATGTGGGCTTGATCCATGGGTGGCCAAGACCCAACTCCTCCTCATGGTCCCTAATGTAGCCTATTAACACCTCATGATGCTTAGATCCAATGGATAGAAACAAAACTCTAAGATCCATTGGTAGATATTAAATCTCTAAGATCCGACGGTTGAGATTAAATCTCTAGATCCGACAGTTGAGATTAAATCCCTAGAATCAATGGATGAGATTAAATCATGGCTTAAGCCCAACTCTATAAATAGAGCCATGAAGTGGGTGGCAAGATAGAGGATGGATGAGGGGATTAGCTTGGGCGGCAACCAATCCTAATTAGATTAGGATTGGGAGTGGTGGCTAGGGTTAGGGTTTTGGGAGCTAGGGGTGGGCGGCAACTGAAGGAGGTGTTCCTTCTTCTTCCAAAAGTTGGCCAGCCCCTATCCTTCTCCTCTCTAACTTGGCATGAGCTCATCCTATTCCTCTTTCCCTCTTCCATGGCCGGCCATAAGGAGAGCTAGGATTAGGGTTTGGAGGCTTAGGGTTTAGGAGGCTTGGGTGGCACCAAATAAGGAAAGTTTTCTTTCTTCTTCATCCTTGGTGGCCAGCGCCCATTACCTTCTTTCCAGCCCTTGGGAGGCATCCAAAAGACCCCTTCTCCTTCTCCTTAGGTGGTGGAAACAAGATATAGGGTTTTCCCTTAGTGTCTTGGCTAGTTTCCACCATTATCTCCTTCTCCTTGTTGGCCGGTGGCAAGCATTTCTTTTGTTGCTTGTTGGTTGGCCATAGGAAGGAGAAGAGCTTTGTTTCTATTCTTCCTCTTGCTTTGGAAGAGCAATAAAGGAAGATTTACGATCTAGGAGCTTCGACTTTTGGTGGATCGTCGCCCACACGATGTCCAAAAGTAAGAAGGTCATACATTTGAAGATCGAGAGGTATACCTATTATACTTTCTTATTTTGTTTGTTGATTGTTTTTGTTTTTCAATTATAAGCATGTTATAAATTTGTAAATGGCTAAATAATACTTGGATCCCGAGTATAAATATGAAAACCGGCGATCCGAACATCGTCTATTCCGCGGCTACTCGTAGAATAGAGGATGGTCGCTTGAACAACTAGTTTGTTCAAGTGACCTCTCTAAACGAATAGGCCGACGATGACTTGGTGGTTTGGGCAATCCCTTTTGTCTAGAATTAAATTTTTTTAATTCGGGGACATCGAAGGGATCGCCATGGACAAGCTACCTTGGTGAAGTGGGAAGCGAAGTTTCCCCTCACGGACTCGATAAGCAAAACCCTTCAATTGGTATCAAAGCTTGTGGGCAAAACCTTCATCCTTAGGGCCGACAGACACCAAGGACTTCGTGTTTGGTGGTCAGCACAAGCAAGGAGAAGAAGGGATGATTTTTTTCCCTTGTTCGGAGTGAGCAAGGACGGGAAGATATGTGGTCTAGGAGGCTTCGATTCTTGGAAGATGGTCACCCACACGACGTTCAAGAAGAGGATAGGAATACAATAGAAGATCAAGAGGTAAAACAATAGGTATAATCTTGTTTAATTTTGATTCTTGTTCTTTTGTATTTGTATGTTATTGATTGACATGGACCTCGATGATAAACATAAAAACTGATGATCCGTTCATCATCTATTCTGCAGCTAATCGAGGAAAAGAGTTAGGTTGCATGAACAACAAGTGTGTTCAAGCAACCACTCAAATCGAATAGCACGATGATGAATCAGTTGCTTGGGTAACCCATCTCCATCCAGATTAGTTTTAATTAATGAAATTTTAATCCGGAAACATGAGATAGGATTACCATGCACAAACGACCAAAGGGAAGAAGCAAAATGCGACTTTTCCCTTCAAGTGGTATCAGAGCCATGGTTTCCGATTTTGTGTGTTTTGGATTCGGTTACTTTCACACATTTATCATATATTGAATATGCCAGATAATAGTAGGATGTGCGTAGGCTAACTTTTTGCTTGCAAGCATAAGATCTAACTATTATGACTATGTGGATGTATGTGATTGTGTGTGTGTGATTGTAATTAATTGTTTGAATCCTCAGGGTTGACGAGGCTAATTAGTATTTAACTTTTGTAATTAAATATGGCACTATTTAGCCGCTCATTTTAATTTACTTTTGATCTAGATATGTTGTACACTCCTTCATGGAGTATAGGATCGATGGATGTAAATTAAAATAGTTTATCTCGTCTTGGATCCTTTTATAGGTTGCGCATGGTAAAGGGAGGAGTGGACGAGGTGGCGACACGACGAGAAGCATATTTGAAAATAAAAGCCATAATAGTTGGAAAATCTAATTTTTCATATTTACTGCTTATTGTTTGATATGCATGTTGTGTGTGTTTGAAAATTCCTCAATTTTAAATTACTAAGTGGGAAAGAGATATTTTTTTTAAATTCCCGGGCCTCCATTACAATTTGACATGTGATGCGAACAAACTTGCGCGTTGGCTCTGAGTGCCTTCCTCCATATCAGATGAGTTTATTTTTGGATCACTAGGTCAAATATGGTTATAGGAAATTATTTAGGAGTGTGTGTACTTCCCCATCGGAAGGCACATAATCCGAGATAATTACCTTAGTATCGTGTAATGGTAAACACTTAGATGCAAATAAAAGTATCCTCTCCATCGGAGTCATTGCTTTTATTTGTAGAGCCAAAGAGGAACCAACTATTAATTTTATTTGTCAAAAAGTAAGGTTAATAGGATACTAAAATTAATGGGTGAAACCTCCTCTTACAAATATAGAATTCGTATACGTCCACACTATCATGGCATATGATATTCTTGATGTTTTGAGGTGTTGGTTGATTTTAAAATTTTATTGTTTGAAGAATCAATAAATTTTGAAATCTAATGTTTTGATTAATGTGATTATTAGTTTTTTTCAAAATGACTTTCAACCCACTTGCTGTGATTCTAAAAGAAAACAAATTTACTGGACCTAACTATGTTGATTGAAAATGGAATCTGGACATTGTCTTGACTGTTGAGGAGTACAAATATGTACTCTTCAAAGATTGTCCTCTTGAGCCCACGGATGATTCTAGTGAAAAGAAGAAAGAGAGTTATAGGAAGTGGATCAAGGCAGATGAGATAGCGCTGTGTTACATTTTGGCTTCTATGTCAAATGTATTGCAACATCAGCATCAGGCCATGACTTCAGCCTATGACATGATGCTCAATCTCAAGGAACTTTTCGGACACCAAAATCGGCCGCTAGGCGAGAAGCTATGAGAACTTGATGGCGACCACCATGATTGAGGAACACCCATGAGGATCGTGTTCTCAAAATGATGGCTCATTTGAATGAGCTGGAAGTCCTTGGAGAGGAGATCGATGGGGAAACCCAGGTCGATATAATTCTCCAATCTCTACCTAGAAGTTTTGAGCAGTTTCTCCTGAACTATAACATGAATAAGAGGTTGTATTCATTGGCGGAGATTCTGATAGAACTCCAGGCAGCAGAGGGGCTTTTTTGTCAGAGTGCTCAGGCTATGGTTTCTCAAAAGGTTTCTACATCTAAGCCGAAAGGCAAGAAGAAGAAGAAACAAAGTGTAGCAAAGATGGGGGCAGGATCTCAGGCAGGAGTGAAGAAGCCGAAAGGCAAGTGCTTCACTTTCAAGCAAACCAGACATTGGAAGGTGGATTGTCCCAACCGCAAACAGAACAAAGGTATATCTTTTAGTTTAGTCATTGAAACATGTTTAGCGGTGTTATCTACCGGTACCTGGTATGTAGATACGGGAGCCACTGATCATGTCTGCAATTCTTTACAGGGGTTCCAGGAAACCAGACAACTAGCTGAGGGAGAGATTACCGTCTACATGGGCAATGCTACGAAGGTGGCAGCTATTGCAGTTGGAGATGTTTATTTATCTTTTGATAAGAATAAAACTTTGGTTCTGAGAAATTGCCTTTATGTACCTTCATTTAGAAAGAATTTGATTTCAGTTTCTAAATTGTTTATGGATGAGTATTCTATTTCTTTTAATGACAGAGTTGTTATAAAAAGAAATAGGGAGATTATCTGTTCTGGTGCATTGGTAGGAAATTTATACACTCTTGAACCAAAAACTCCCACGATGAAAATAGAAATAAATAACTCATCTTCTAAATCTAATAAGAGAAAGGAACCTTCAAAAAATGAACCAAACATATCTTTGGCATATAAGGTTAGGTCATATTAACCTAAGTAGAATTCAAAGATTGATAGTTGATGGACCTTTGGGTTCATTGGTTGTGGAAGATTTCAACTGCAATCTTCTTTGGGAAGGTAAAATGACCAAGAGCTCTTTTAAGGCCAAGGGGTATAGAGCCAAAGATGTGTTGGAATTGGTTCATTCTAATTTGTGTGGTCCTATGTCTATCCAAGCTAGAGGTGGTTTTGAATATTTCATCTCTTTTATAGATGATTATTCAATATATGGATACATTTACTTGATGCACCGCAAGTCTGAATGCTTTGACAGGTTCAAAGAATTCAAGGCTGATGTGGAGAAATATCAATGTAAAAGTATCAAGACACTACGATCTGATCATGGTGGTGAGTACCTCTTGGGAGAGTTTAGGAGTTACTTATCAGAGGCTGGGATTCAATCCCAACTATCTGCACCTGGTACACCCCAGCAGAATGGTGTGGCAGAGTGAGGGAATAGGACTCTTATGGAGATGGTTAGATCGATGATGAGTTATTCTGAGTTACCAGATTCGTTCTGGGGGTATGCTCTGGAAACGGCAGTATATATTCTAAACTTGGTACCATATAAATCAGTACCTTCTACTCCCATAGAATTGTGGACTGGGCAAAAGCCTAGTCTGAGACATATTCGGATTTGGGATAGTCCAACACATGTGCTAAAGGGAGATGCTGGTAAGTTGAAATCTCGTACATAAGTGCACTTGTTCGTAGGCTATCCCAGAGGAACGAAAGGTGGTTTGTTTTATAGTCCTAGAGATCAAAGGGTGATTGTTAGCACGAACGCCCAATTTTCAAAGGAAGACTATGTGATGAACCACAAGCTCATAAGCAAGATTGTTCTGGAGGAATTAAGAGGGGAAGTCACTACTTCAGTACCAATAGTACAAGAGGACATACCATAAGTGACTGCACCGCGTGTTACAAAGGATACATAGGTGATACCTCATCGTAGTGGGAGAATTATTAGATAACCTGATAGATGTATGTTCTTGGGAGAATCTTCTGATTTGGTCCCTGACGAACATGAACTTGATCCCTGGACATATGACAAGGCAATCCAAGATATAGATGCTATATCTTGGCAAAGGGCGATGAATTCTGAGATAGAATATATGGATTCAAATTAGGTTTGGGAGCTAGTAGAACCACCCAATGGTGTAAAAGCCATTGGATGCAAGTGGATCTACAAAAGAAAGAGAGGATCAGACGAGAAGGTAGAGACCTTCAAAGCAAGGCTAGTTACGAAAGGGTATACTCAGAAAGAGGGTATCGATTATGAGGAGACCTTTTCGTTGGTAGTCATGCTTAAGTCTATCCGGATTCTCTTGTCTATTGCTGCTCATATGGATTATGAGGTTTGGCAGATGGATGTCAAGATAGCTTTCCTTAATGGAAGTCTTGAAGAAAAAATCTATATGGAGCAACCAAAGGGATTCATTGCAAAGGACAAAGAGCATCTTGTGTGCAAGCTTAATCGGTCCATTTATGGATTGAAGCAAGCTTCAAGATCTTGGAACATCCGCTTTAATGAGGTAATCCAGTCATATGGATTTATTCAAAGTCCGGATGAGTCTTGTGTATACAAGAGATGTGACAGAAACGTAGTGGTATTTCTTATACTATACGTAGATGACATTTTGCTCATTGGCAACAATATCAAAGTGTTATCAGACGTAAGGGTATGGTTGTACAAACAATTTGATATGAAGGACTTGGAAGAAGTGGGGCACATCCTTGGGATCAAGGTTATAAGGGATCGCAAGAAAAGAATGTTGTGTTTATCTCAAGCTTCTTATATAGACACTATTTTAGCTCGTTTTAGCATGCAGAACTCCAAGAAAGGTTTTCTACCTTTTCGGCATGGAGTACGTTTATCTAAAGAGATGTGTCCTAGAACATCAAAGGAGATAGAGGAGATGAAGGCGGTTCCTTATGCTTCGGCGGTAGGAAGCCTCATGTATGTTATGTTATGTACGAGACTGGATATCTGCTTTGTCGTGGGCATGGTTAGCAGATATCAGAGTAATCCAGGATAGGAACATTGGACTGTGGTAAAGAATATATTGAAGTACCTGAGAAGGACTAGGGATTATATGCTGGTATATCAGGCAGATCAATTACTCCCTATGGGTTACACAGATTCTGACTTCCAATCAAATAGGGATAACAGTAAGTCTACCTCAGGTTTTGTGTTTACTTTGGGAGGTGGAGCCATTATATGGAGGAGTGTCAAGCAGAAATGTGTGGAAGACTCTACCATGGAAGCTGAGTATGTGACAGCCTTTAAGGTAGCCAAAGATGTTATATGGCTCAGGAACTTCTTGATGGACTTGGATGTGATTCCTGGTTTGCCCAGAACTATCACAATTTATTGTGATAATGGTGGTGCAGTTGCAAACTCAAAGGAACCACGAGCCCATAAGGCAAGTAAACACATAGAGCGCAAGTACCACCTGATATGAGAGATCGTAAAGCGAGGAGAAGTTGTTGTCGCCAAGATTGCATCAGAGGATAACCTGGTAGATTCTTTCACTAAGGCCCTTCCAGCGAGAGATTTTGATAGGCATGTGGAGGGAATGGGAATCAGATGTATGGCAGTTTGATGGCAGCATAGTCTTTTAGTATAAGTGGGAGATTGTTGGGATGTATACTGAAAGCCTAGCCTTTGTATGAACATCTTCATTTTGAAATAAGAATCACATAATTGTTGGTGCAATCGGCCCAAATCACGATTGACCAGGACTCGAGCTTGACTCGAGAGATGTTTTGATGTTCGACAAAAACATATGACAATGTGATTGTCATGGGAAAAGTCCAAGTCTTGGGTACTTGGCATGGAAAGTCCAAGTGGGACACTTGGCATTTGGGAAAGTCCAAGCATGGGTCTTGGCAATGGAAAGTCCAACATGGGTTGGCAAGGAAAAGTCCAAGCATGGGTCTTGACATAGAAAGTCCAACATGGGTTGGCAAGGGAAAGTCCAAGCTTGAGTCTTGGCATTTGAGAAGTCCAAGGGGTTTGATATTGGCGGTGAAAAGTCTAAGCGGGAGTCTTGGTAGCATAAGTTCAATGGTTGGCGGCGTAAAGTCCAAGCGGAGTCCTGGCGACATAAGTCCAATATGCCTTGGCGGTGTAGACACCGTTAGCATGACATAGCCGATGGAAGCACCTGAAGGCTAGCGCAATGGATGCACAATTCATGGATGACTTGGAGGGATCCGAGAGGCGTGAGGCTAATGGAGGTGGCTAGAAGGCTTAGGTCTAGGCTAAGGGTGGTCTAGCAAGTATGGGGGAACCATACTTGGGCTAAAACCTCATGTTTGAGGTGTGCCAGTCGACTGGTGTCATATGGCAGTCGACTGGTGAGAGTCAACTAGGGTTTGACTACGGGATGTGTCCCGACGATTTGCGCAGGCGTGGGCGATCGGTGATTAATGCGGCGATCGGGATCTTGTGATCATCGGCGGTGCTTGAGTTTTGGGGCACAAAATAGAGTCTCACTCGACCACTACAGTCAGCAGTCAAGTGATGGCTTGATCAGTCGACTGATGATGGATCCGTGTGATTTTTCCAACGTGGATCTAGCCATTATCTCACGACAACAGTGGCATCAGTCGACTGATGGTCCTGAGCAGTCGACTGATCATCATTTTCCAGCACAGGTTGAAGCTTTAAATGGAGCTCATGAAGGAAGAAAAATCCATGGTTCTTTGAGGAGATTTGGGGCTGCAATTCAGGGTCTCCAAGTGTTGCTCGATCAACCTAGCATTCAAGCAATCAAAAGAAAAGTGTTGTAAAGTTATCTTTACTTGTTTTTCGTATTTGCATTGTATTTGCTTATTTGTCTTTCGTATTACTATTGTAATCAATTGTACGGGGTTTCTCCACCTCCGACTTGTATCAAGAAGGAGTTATTGCATAGTGGTGTGTGATTGGCATCGCTAGAGCTCTTTAGAGCTCGATCCGTGGAGTAGGAACCGTTCGGTTCTGAACCACGTTAAATACTTGTGTGTTTGCATGTTTGTATATTCGTTATTGCTTTATTATTATTATTCCGCTGTGCGCTAACGAAAATTATAGACGAACATGCGAACGTATTCCATTAACGTATAGCATGATGCTATTCACCTCCCCTCTAGCGTTCCAACGATCCCCTACAAGTGGTATCAGAGCGAGGCCACTCTTCAAGGTTTAACAACTAAGGGAGCACGCTAGAGGGTGAAGATGGAAGTTCAAGAGCAACTAGGATGGGATATCAACACACCTATCCATTATATCTTCTATGGACAAGAAGGGTTTAGACAATGGAAGGCAAGGATCGAAGACTTCCTAATAATGAGGGACTTCGAAGAATGGGCCATTTTAATGGAGGGATATAGCTATCCAATAGGACCAAAGGGAGGGTTCCTCAAGAAAAAGAGATAGACCGAAGAGCAAGTCCAAGCCTTAGAGAAAAATGATAAGGTATTGAAGTTTTTAATCGATTTAATACCTAACAATATCTTGTGCATGTTAGGAAATTATGTAGATGCCAAGGAGCTATGGAGCCAAGTGGCAAAGCTCCATGAAAGTCCATCACCGGTCCAAGAGGAAGGGACTGAAGAGGCAAACGCATCATCCTCACAAGGAAGTGAGGACTTGGAGGTTGAGAGAACATCAACATCCAAGGAGAAAGAGGAAGTAGAATTGGAGGAGACCTCCACCTCTAGGATTGAGGGGGAGGAGATTAGATCACCGGAGCAACACCAAGAAGAGGCTTCGACATCCGGTCAAGATGAAGAAGCTCAAAATCCAATTCTGGCTTCCATTAACTTAGGTAACTCAAACACCGTAATTCAAAATAAAAATAGTATTATGTGTTTTGAGTGTAGGGAATTTGGGCACTATAAGAGTAAGTCCCCAAAGAAAGTCAAGAAGACTCCTCCGGCACCAAGACCTCAAGAAATATCAAAAGATGTCGGTGTCCCCACTAAAAGAAACAAAGAGTACATCATTTTCTTCAAGTGCCAACAATTGGGGCATTTTAGGAATCAATGCCCTAGGGGGAGCAAGAGAGTCAAAGAGAGAGCATCACAAATAGGGGGAGCTAAGGCTAACCCTGAGGTATATTTCAATAATGCACCATCTAAATTTAAAAGTCAAAAGCATGCTAGAAATTTTAATTCTCTTGCAATTCATCATGAAAAGCATGCTAGAGATAAATAGTTGTGTTTAGGTACTAAAAGTGTCCATTTTGGTAATAAGGAGAAATTTGGGACTAATGTCCCTAAAAATATTTTACCTAGGGAATCTATCAAGAAAATAGGAGAACACCTAGGTCTTAATCCTAAATGGACTAGGCATATGCCTAGAGGAAATGGTAATGCCCAAAGACCAAACCAAAATTAAAAAATTGGGCAATTAGAATTAGAAAATCAAGCCTTGAGGTCAAGGCTTGAGAAATTACAAAAGACCCTCAAGAAGATGCAAAATTAATTTCAAGGGTCAAAAAGTCAAAGTCAAGGGTCTAGGACTCAAAGTCAACATCTAGGACCTAAGAAACAAAAGTCAACCAAGGGCAAGAAAGGTTTGGGTCACAAACCTAAGCCTAAGGTGGCTTATCATAGTGTTCCATTTGATTATGGAACACAAACTAGGTCTAGGAAGACCAAGGTCAATAGGGAAGTCATCTCTAGAGTTGACCATGGTGTGTGCCTAGTGGCTAGGGTTTCAAGGAAACCTAGGGTGGCCACTAAGAAGGTTGCAAGGAAAGTTACCCCTAGAGTCAACCTAGGTAAGACCCAAATGACCAAGGCTAACAAGCCTAGGAGGGTCATTAGAAAGGTATCTAGGGAGGTTATCCCTAAGAAATACCTAATTAACCCTAGGACCTCAAATAGGTTTTGGGTTCCTAAGAGCGTAATTGATTCACGCTAGATGGGTTTAGGGTGTGTCAACCTTGATTGGATGGGTAGTTAACTCAACCATGGTAAAGGTGGCACTTTAGGTCATTTTCAAGGTTATGGGTACCTTGGAAATAAGGTTGATATTATGATCCTAAAAGATTTTAGGATGTGCCAATACATTTTTGGAATTGTGAAAAATCAATTAAATTGGTACAATTTAGGTTTAGAGGTTAGTGTGTCATTTTGGGTTTTTGGCACACTTGGGAGATTAGTAGTAATATGGCAAAATAAATCTAATTATTACAAATGGCAACTAATATTAAAATGTAGGTATTATTATACCTATACTTTTTATATGTCATGCTTTGTTTGCCATATAACATGTCATGACATCATGTTTATTTTTATCATTTATATGTCATGATCATGTTTAGGATTAAGGATTAAATGTCATGTGTTTTTAGATTTAATCATATGCCATGACATCATGATCATTGGCCATGCTTAATTATTGCTATCATTATGTCATGATCATTTCATGCATATAATTTGATTAAAATTGATTTAAGGACAATGGCATGATTGGAGTCCCATTTATAAGGGAATCAAGTAGAGTTGCTTTAGAAAAATGCATGGAACCCTAGATTAGGGAGAACAAAATCCACATCTCACATTACATTGACATGTATGTGTATTTATACACCCTAGATACATGTGAGATGCTAGGATATGAGTTAGGTTCAAGGTGCATAGTTTTTGCATCTAGATGAACCAAAACTCATCTTATATGAGTGGTGGATCATTAGGAAAGCTTGTGTACAAGTCATGTACATTGAGCCTAAAGAATATGATCCAAAATAAGGTTTTGAAAATATTTTAAAAATCTTTTGAAAAACCTTGGTAAAGTCTATCTTTTGATAGCAATCACCATTGATGAGATTGATACAAAGTGAGCTAAAACTTTGAAGTTTTTATTCACTTTTGGATTTTGTATCAATTTCGATATTTTATGGGTAAAATATTTTTCTATCATTTTTCACCCATTGTACTAACTATAAGTAATATACGTATGAATTTTCATAATTTTTTGATATATGTAAAATTACTTATGAATTTCCAAATTTCATTTCTGATAACTGAAATTCTGATATTTTAGTTATCGATCATTTGCTCTAGATGATCGGTATGATAAGAGTGATCATTGGTTTCAAGAAAATAAGGTATGTTTAGCCCGTGTTCAGCTACGGTTAAGATCCCTAACCACTTCTAATCCTATGATATACTTTGGGAAGCATTATAAAGGGTGAAAATCCATTGGATATGGATTAGGAGAGGTGTTAGGATAATGTATCAAATTTAAGGTGGGGAGAGTTCATGTTTGAACTTTTAACCTTATTTTTGATAGTTTAGAGTTCCTATTGGCTTAGGGACTACCCAAGGACATTGTTGGTGCAATGGTCAAGGGGGAGCAAGCTTTTAGGAGGAGGTATCCATCATGGGATGATGGATGGTATTTTTTTTCCTCATGAGGAGGAAAATGGGATTTTGAGATACCCAATTTGGGAATTGGTAGAGTGAATAGGATTGTCTTTCTTGAGTGATATGAGATTTATCACTAGGAAGATGGTAGGCATCCTAAGTATTTTTGGACCAAGAGGGAGATTGTAAGATCTCATTGGGACATGAGACATTGACCTCCTTGGAGAAAGAACCTTTTTGATGTATGTCAAAAAGGGGGAGAAGATAAAATTACCAATTTGGGATAATTGGTAAGAGATTTGAGTTAGTGTTCTAACTCAATGGTTTGTTTGGTTTTTGTCAAACATCAAAAAGGGGGAGATTGTTGGTGCAATCGGCCCAGGTCACGATTGACCAGGACTCAAGCTTGACTCGAGAGATATTTTGATGTTTGACAAAAACATATGACAATGTGATTGTCATGGGAAAAGTCCAAGTCTTAGGTACTTGGCATGGAAAGTCCAAGTGGGACACTTGGCATTTGGGAAAGTCCAAGCATGGGTCTTGGCAATGGAAAGTCCAACATGGGTTGGCAAGGAAAAGTCCAAGCATGGGTCTTGGCATAGAAAGTCCAACATGGGTTGACAAGGGAAAGTCCAAGCTTGAGTCTTGGCATTTGAGAAGTCCAAGGGGTTTGATATTGGCGGCGTAAAGTTCATGCGGGAGTCTTGGCAGCATAAGTCCAATGGTTGGCAACGTAAAGTCCAAGCGGAGTCTTGGCGGCGTAAGTCCAATGTGCCTTGGCAGTGTACACACCATTAGCATGACATAGCTGATGGAAGCATCTGGAAGCTAGCACAATGGATGAACAAGTCATGGATGACTTGGAGGGATCCGAGAGGTGTGAGGTTGATGGAGGTGGCTAGAAGGCTTAGGTCTAGGCTAAGGGTGGTCTAGCAAGTATAGGGGAACCATACTTGGGCTAAAACCTCATGTTTGAAGTGTGCCGATCGGTGTCATATGGCGTCGGCCGGGATGAGTCGACTAGGGTTTGATCAGGAAGTGTCAATGATCATTGCGAGCATGGATGACGATCGATTGGCGAGCGATCGTCGATCTTGTGATCAGTTGATTAGTGCTCGGGTTTTGGGGCACAGAATGGAGTCTCACTCGACCGTTGTGGTCAGCAGTCGAGTGATGGCTTGATCAGTAGATTGATGGTAATAATCAGTCGACTGATGATGGATTCGTTCGATTTTTCCAGCGTGGATCTAGCCGTTGTCTCATGACAATAGTGGCATCAGTCGACTAATGGTCTCGAGCAGTCGACTGATCGGCATTTTCTAGCACAGGTTGAAGCTTTAAATGGAGCTCGTGAAGGAGGAAAACGCCATGGTTCTTCGAGGTGATTTGGGGCGAGTTGCTGCTACAATTCAGGGTCTCTAAGTGCTACTCGATTAACCTAGCATTCAAGCAATCAAAAGCAAAGTGTTGTAAAGTTCTCTTTACTTGTTTTTCGTATTTGCATTGTATTTGCTTGTTTGTCTTTCGTATTACTATTGTAATCAATTGTACGGGGTTTTTCCACCTCCGACTTGTGTCGAGAAGGAGTTATTGCATAGTGGTGTGTGATTGGCATCGCTAGAGCTTTTTAGAGCTCGATCCGTGGAGTAGGAGTCGTTCGGTTCCAAACCATGTTAAATACTTATGTGTTTGCGTGTTTGTATATTCGTTATTGCTTTATTATTATTATTCCGTTGTGCGCTAAAGAAAATTGTAGACGAACACGTGAACGTATTCCATCGACATATAGCACGACGCTATTCACCTCCCCTCTAGCGTTCCAACGATCCCCTACAATAATCATTGTTTGCATTTTTTTTATTTATGCATATTTTCTGATACTTTACATTGTAGATAACATGGTGTGTAGTGTCGTACAGAAGATCATGTTATCAATTTCTTGTAGAGTATAAGTTGAGGCTCACAACCAAGATGGTTTTGGACAAACCATTGGCATGGTTGTTGTGTAATTTAGTATTGGTTTATCTTGACCATAGAATTACACTAGTACACTTTGTGTGTATTGAGAATGACCGATTTAGAGGTGATTCAATTTATACTGACTATATAATTGAATCAGACCTCTGACATTATGATGTACATGCTCTTAATCCCGATATCATAACGGGCACATGTACTTAGTATTTATTTCTTTGATTATCAATGGGCGAGATTTATGTGTTAAAGCGATAGACCTGGTAAGTTGGTAAATAATATTATTTACATGGTGTGTCATTGATTATAGGAGAAAACCTTGTCCTATGCATTAGGATTATGATTTCCTCTTGAGTAGCTCATAAAGTTCATCATGTAAATCCTGCAAGTGGACTTGGTCCAACAAGATGATAAGGATGAGTGGTACTACTCATGGAGTCAGATATTAATTAATTAAATTATCAGTAATTTAATTAATTATCGGCATTCAATATCTTAAACACGGGGAGATATTTTGTACAAATAATATGTGGAGCTCATATTTAATTATGGGGGTTGGTGAGGTAGATCAATGATGATCCTCTAGTGGAATGGATCATCATTAATGGATCGGGTTATATGTGGTTCAGATCCATTGGGTGGCCAAGATCCAACTCCTCCTCATGGTCTCTATTGTAGCCTATTATATGTACCTCATGAAGCCTAGACCTAAGGGAAAAAAATTGGTGGGCGTTGGAGAGGCTTGGGCAGCAAGAGCTAGGGTTTGCTTCCTTAGGGCCGGCGGCAAGAGTTAGGTTGGCTTCTTCTCTTGGAGGTTTGGCCGGCACCTCCTTCCTCAAGCTAGGGTTAGTTCCACCCTCTCCCAATCCTTTGGATGGCGCCACCTTCTCCCTCTCCTTAGGGCCGGCGGACACCAAGGAATTGGCGTTTGGTGGTCGGCACAAGCAAGGAGAAGAAGGGAGGATTTTCTTCCCTTTTTCGGAGCAAGGAAGGGAAGATACGTGGTCTAGAAGGCTTCGATTCTTAGAAGATCATCGCTCACACGACGTTCAAGAAGAGGATAGGAATACAATAGAAGTTCAAGAGGTAAAATAAGAGGTATAATCTTGTTTAATTTTGATTCTTGTTCTTTTGTATTTGTATGTTATTGATTGACATGGACCTCGATAAATACAAAAATCGGCGATCAATTCATCATCTATTCTATGACTAATCGAGTAAAAGAGTTAGGTTGCTTGAACAATAAGTTTGTTCAAGCGACCACTCAAATCGAATTGCATGATGATGAATCGGTTGCTTGGGTAATCCATCTCCGTCCGGATTAGTTTTAATTAATGAAATTTTAATCTGGGGACATGAGACAGGATCGCCATGCACAAGTGACCGAAGGGAAGAAGTGAAACGCGACTTTCCCCTTCAATGAGAACAATGAACAAATAATGTTGTTCATATAGATATACAATAGTTACATTAGATGTAATTTTTACAAGTTACCTACCTAACTTATACGAGTCTTGGGTGATTAGCCAAAGCTAACTCAAGATGCGGTATAATATGGATATTGTCCCACTTTGTGACCAGTGGGAGAATCATTTAGTTAAAGGTTTAATTAAATGATTGAAATATGATGCATTTCTGTAGTGCAGATCACCATGTCGTCAAATACATCGAACACACTCTCTCTGCAATCTGTCCTTGATAAGAACAAGCTCACTGGAGCTAATTTCCTTGACTTGTACAGGAACTTGAGGATAGTCCTCAAGCAAGAACGCAAACTATACATCCTAGAGCAGTCCATTCCTAAACCACCCGCCCCTACGACCACTCGTACTAACAAGGATGCTTATAAGAAGCATCAAGATGACGCATTGGATGTGTCATGCCTTATGCTTGCCACCATGACCTCTGAGCTTCAAAAGCAACATGTGAACATGGATGCCTATGGTATGGTTGAGCATTTGAAACAACTATATCAGGGACAAGCAAGACACGAGAGATACGAAGTATCAAAGGCCTTGTTTTAATGCAAAATGCAAGAAGAAAATCCCGTAGGCACTCATGTACTCAAGATGATTGGGTACGTTGAGAACCTACAGAGATTGGGATTTCCATTGGGCCAAGAGCTGGCCACTAACCTTGTTCTTCAGTCACTGTCAGAAGGCTACAATCAATTAGTCATGAACCACAACATGAATGAAATTAATAAGCCTTTACCTGAGTTGTTGAGCATGTTACGAACTATTGAACTCAACCTTAAGAAGGAAAAGCCTGGTACCATTTTGATGGTGAACAAAGGAAAAGGCAAAGGCAAGCAGAAGCCTAAAGGTAAGGGTAAGACCCAAGCTATAGGCAAAGGCAAATGCATTAAAATCTAAAGGAGGGGTGTCTAAGGAAGGGGAATGCTTCCACTGCGGTGAGACCGGCCATTGGAAGAGAAATTGCAAGCTATACTTGGAAGAGGTGAAAAGGAAGAGAAGTGAGACTTCTGCCTCAGGTATACATGTTATCGAAGTCAATTTTTTCTATCTCGTCTTCTTGGGTATTAGATACCGATTGTGCTTCTCACATTTGTATCAATGTGCAGGGCCTTCGAAAGACTAGATAATTGACGAAGGACAAAGTGGACCTACAGGGAGGCAATGGAGCAAAGGTTGCCGCCATCGCTGTAGGGACATATTCCTTATTTTTTCCCACTGGGCTTATCCTAGAACTAGAAGATTGTTGTTATGTGTCTGACTTGACTAAAAACATTATCTATGTTTCTTGTTTAGACAAGAAAGGTTTCTCATTTGTAATAAAGGACAAGTGTTGTTCCATTTATTTAAATGATATATTTTTTGTAGTGCACACCTTGTGAATGGTCTCTATCTTCTAGATCTTGAAACCCCAGTCTATAACATAAATATTAAACAATTCAAATCTAATAATCTGAACCAAACATATCTCTGGCATTATCGCCTGGGTCACGTAAATGAGAGTCGCATATCCCAGCTCCATAAGGATGGATTACTAGACACATTTGATTTTGAATCATATGAGACATGCAAATCTTGTCTTCTAGGCAAGATGACCAAGACTCCATTTAGTGGACATGGCTAACAAGCTACTGATTTGATGTATGTGGGACTTTTAATGTAGCAGTTAGAGGAGGCTATCAATACTTCATTACTTTTACTAATGATTTCAGTAGATATGGATATGTGTATCTTATGAGACACAAATCTGAATCCTTTGAAAAGTTCAAAGAATTCAAGAATGAAGTACAAAATCAACTTGATAAGAGTATAAAAGTGCTTCGATCAGATCGAGTTGGGGAATACCTTAGCCAAGCTTTTCATGACTATCTCATTGAGTTTGGGATTAGATCTCAACTCACTCCACCGGGAACACCACAGTGGAATGGTGTATCAGAAAGGAGAAATCGTACATTATTAGATATGGTAGGATCCATGATGAGTCACACAAATATTCCTTCTTTCTTCTGGGGATATGCTTTAGAGACGGCTGCTTTCACACTTAACTGCATCCCATCTAAGGCAGTCATAAAGATACCATATGCGATATGGACTGGGAAGAGTCCCAAGATATCTTTTATGAAGATTTGGGGTTGTGAGGCTTATGTTCGACGTCAAGTCTCTGACAAACTAGGCCTCAAATCAGACAAGTGCTACTTTATAGGTTATCCTAAGGAAACGAAAGGATATTACTTCTACAATCCCATATAAGGCAAAGTGTTTGTCACTAAAAATAGAGTATTTCTAGAAAGAGAGTTCATTTCTAGAAGAACTAGTGGGAGTAAAATACATTTTAAAGAAATTCAAGATAAAGATAGCTCTGAAATGGAAGTTGAACAGGCACCACAAAGTGTTATAGATGATGAGATTGTTGCACAAGAAGTTGTGGAACAACAACCTGTTCAAGTAGACCAACCTCTTCGCAGGTCTGATAAGATACGTCATCAGCCTAAGAGATATTCATTTCTCTTGTCTGACAATGATGAAGTTATGCTTGTTGAGTTGAACGAGCCTACATCATATCAGGAAGATGTGATTAGCCCAGATTCTGAGAAATGGCTAGAGGCCATGAGATCCGAAATGGAATCCATGTACACTAACCAAGTATGGACTTTGGTTGATCCACCTGAAGGGGTCAAACTCATTGGGTGTAAGTGAGTGTTTAAGAGAAAGATTGACATGGATGGTCTTATGCATACCTATAAAGGGCGATTGGTAGCTAAAGATTTCAAACAGATTCATGGTATTAACTATGATGAAACTTTTTCACCAGTTGTGATGCTTAAGTCCATTCGGATCATGCTTGCTATTGCAGCTTACCATGATTATGAGATCTGGCAAATGGATGTCAAACCTGCATTTCTGAATGGAAACCTCCTCGAGGACGTGTACATGACACAACCTGAGAGTTTTGTGTTGGGATGTATACTGAAAAGTCTATCTTTTGTATGAATATTTTTATTTTTGAAATAAGAATCACATGATCATTGTTTGCATATTTTTATGGTTATGCATATTGTCTAATAGATAACATGGTTTGTTGTGTCACACGGGAGATCATGTTATCGGCTCCTTGTAAAGTATAAGTATAGGCTCACAACCGAGATGACTTTGGACAAACCATTGGTATGGTTGTAGTGTGATTTGGTATTGATTTGTCTTGACCATAAAATCACACTAGTACACTTTGTGTGTATTGAGTAAGACCGACTTAGAGGTGATTCGATTTATTGTTGACTACATAATCGAATCGGACCTCAGATATTATATTGTACATACTCTTAATCCCGATATAATAACGGGCACATATACTTAGTATTCATTTCTTTGATTTACCAATGGGCGAGATTTATAGATTAAATCGATAGGCTCAGTAAGATGGGAAATGATATTATTTATATGGTGTGCCATTGATTATAGGAGGAAACCATGTCCTATATATTAGGATGATGATGTCCCCTTGAGGAGCTCATAAGGTTCATCATGTAAACCCTGCAGGTGGACTTGGTCCGGCATGATGAAAAGGTTGAGTGGTACTACTCATGGAGTTAGATGTTGATTAATTAATGGTTAGTAAATTAATTAATCGATGGACATTCGAGATCTTAAACACGGGGAGAAAATGTACATATAATATATGGAGCCCATATTAACTTATGGGAGTTGGTAAGGTAGATCAATGATAATCCTTTAGTGGATTGGATTATCATTAATGGATCGGACTTTATGTGGGCTTGATCCATTGGGTAGCCAAGATCCAACTCCTCCTCATGGTCCCTATTGTAGCCTATTAATACCTCTTGAAGCATAGATCCAATGGATGGAAACAAAACTCTAGATCCAAAGGTAGAGATTAAATATCTAGATCCGACGGTTGAGATTAAATCCCTAGAACCAATGGTGGAGATTAAAACAAGGCTTATCCCTAAATCTATAAAAGGATAGGCTAGGGTTGGCGTGGAGAGGATTTAGAATCAAGGGGAGTGGCTAGCATTTTTGGCGGCAAGGAGCATTGGGTGTTGGCGGCACCAAATAAGGAAAGAGTTTCCTTTCTTCTCTTCTCCCTCAAGGTGGCCGGCACCCATAAGCCTTTTCTAGCCCTTGGCCGGCATCCAAACCATCTTCTTCTCCTCTCTTTGGTCGGTGAAAACATAGCTTAAGGTCTTCCCTTGGAGCTATTGGTTGGTATTCATCTTTCTCACCCTTTTCCTTGTTGGCCGACGGCAAGCAACTTGCTTGTTGCTTGTTGCTTGTTGCTTGTTGGTTGACTAAAGGAAGGAGAAGGGTCTTGTTTCTATTCTTCCTCTTTCTCGGAATGAGCAAGGAAGGAAGATTGGTGATCTAGGAGCTTCAACTTTTGGTAGATCATCGCCCACACAACGTCCAAAAGGAGGAAGGACATACGATAGAAGATCGAGAGGTATAACACTTATCTATCTTCATATGCAACATGTTTGTAATTGTTTTCAATTATATATGCATGATATATTCTGTTTTGTGGCTAATATAACTTGGATCCTGAACATAAACACAAAAGCCAGTGATCCGTACATCGTCTATTCCGCGGCTATTCATAGAATAGAGGTTGGTTACTTGAACAACAAGTTTGTTCAAGTGACTACTCTAATCGAATAGCATGATGATGACAAGGTTGCTTGGGCAATCCCTTTTGTAAAGGATAAATTTTTTTATCCGGGGACGTAGAAGGGATCGCCATGAACAAGCGACCGAGTTGAAGTGGGAAGCGAAGTTTCCTACCTTCATTTTGTAGATCCAAAGCATGCTGGCAAAGTATGCAAGCTGCAAAGGTCCATTTATAGTTTAAAGCAAGCATCTAGAAGTTAGAATCTTTGATTCGATGATGCAATCAAACAGTTTGGTTTCATCAAGAATGAAGATGAACCTTGTGTCTACAAGAGGGTCAATGGGAGCATAGTTATCTTTCTTATCTTGTATGTTGATGACATACTTCTCATTGGAAACAACATCCCTATGCTGCAGTCTGTGAAGACTTGGCTTGGGAACTATTTCTCAATGAAGGACTTAGGTGAAGCAGCCTATATTTTAGGCATTAAGATCTATAGAGATAGATCTAAGAGATTGCTTGGCCTAAGTCAGAGTGCATATATTGACAAGGTGCTTAAACGTTTTGCCTTGTAGAATTCTAAGAAAGGATTTCTTCCAATGTCACATGGTGTAAGCCTTTCGAAGGCTCAATGTCCTTCTTCTAAGGAAGAAAGAGAATGCATGGATCACATCCCTTATGCATCTGTTATAGGGTATGTTATGTACGCCATGCTATGTACTCATCTTGATGTCTCGTATGCTTTAAGCATGACGAGTAGGTACCAGTCAGATCCAGGTGACAGTCACTGGATAGCCGTCAAGAATATTCTTAAGTACTTGAGAAGAACTAAAGAATATGTCTTGATATTTGGAGGCAATGAGGAGCTCACTGTAAAGGGTTACAGTGATGCTAGCTTCCAAACGGACAATGATGATTACAGGTCACAGTCAAGGTATGTCTTTTGTTTAAATGGTGGTGTTGTGAGATGGAAGAGTTCAAAGTAAGACACAGATGCAGATTCTACTACAAAGGCTGAGTATATTGTTGCTTCTGATGCGGCAAAGGAGGTTGTTTGGATCAGGAAGTTTGTTTCTGAGCTTGGTTTAGTTCCTATCATCGTGAGCCCTATAGAGCTTTATTGTGACAACAACAGGGCTAAAGTATAGGCTAAGGAACCTCGTTCTCACCAGCATTCCAAACATATACTATGGCGGTATCACCTCATTTGAGAGATCATCGATAGAGGAGACGTGAGGATATGCAAAGTAGATACTAATGCTAACATTGTGGATCCCTTGACAAAGGCTTTAGCACAAAAGAAGCATGAAGGTTATACTAGGTCACCGGGTCTTAGAGATTATAGTGACTGGCACTAGTGCTAGTGGGAGATTATTAGTGTCAGCCCTTAGTATCTGTTGGGATGTATACTGAAAAGTCTATCTTTTGTATGAACATCTTTATTTTGAAATAAGAATCATATGATCATTGTTTGCATATTTATGGTGACACATATTGTCTAATACATTACATTGTAGATAACATGGTGTGTGGTGTCACATGGCAGATCATGTTATCGGCTCCTTGTAAAGTATAAGTATAGGCTAACAACCAAGATAGCTTTTGGACAAACCATTGGTATGGTTGTAGTGTGATTTGGTATTGGTTTGTCTTGACCATAGAATCACACTAGTACACTTTGTGTGTATTGAGCAGGACCGACTTAGAGGTGATTCGATTTATTGCTGACTACATACTCTTAATCCCGATATAATAACGATATATACTCTTAATATCGAACCTCAGATATTATATTGTACATACTCTTAATCCCGATATAATAACGGGCACATATTCTTAGTATTCATTTCTTTGATTTACCAATGGGCGAGATTTATAGATTAAATTGATAGGCTCGATAAGTTGGGAAATGATATTATTTATATGGTGTGTCATTGATTATAGGAGGAAACCATGTCCTATATATTAGGATGATGATGTCCCCTTGAGGAGCTCATAAGGTTCATCATGTAAACCCTGTAGGTGAACTTGGTCCGGCATGATGAAAAGGTTAAGTGGTACTAGTCATGGAGTTAGATGTTGATTAATTAATGGTCAGTAAATTAATTAATCGACGGACATTCGAGATCTTAAACACGGGGAGAAAAATGTACAAATAATATATGGAGCCCATATTAACTTATGGGGGTTGGTGAGGTAGATCAATGATAATCCTTTAGTAGATTGGACTATCATTAATGGATCAGACTTTATGTGGGCTTGATCCATTGGGTGGCCAAGATCCAACTCCTCCTCATGGTCCCTATTGTAGCCTATTAAAACCTCATGAAGCTTAGATCCAATGGATGAAAACATAACTCTAGATCCAAAGGTAGAGATTAAATCTCTAGATCCGACTGTTGAGATTAAATCTCTAGATCTGACGGTTGAGATTAAATCCCTAGAACCAATGGTGGAGATTAAAACAAGGCTTATCGCTAACTCTATAAAAGGAGAGGAGGGGGTGGGCGGCAAGAGGAATCCCATTAGAGATAGGATTAGGGTAAGGGGCGGCATACATTGGGGATTAGGGTTTAGGTGTTGGCGGCACCAAATAAGGAAAAGTTTTTCTTATCTTCTTCTTCTTCCTTGGTGGCCGGCGCTCTTACAGTCCTTCCCTCCTTTGGACAGCGTCCAAACCAGCTCTTCTCCTTCTCCTTGGCTAGTGGAAACAAGACTTAGGGTCTTCCTTTAGATTCTTGGCCGGTTTCCATCTTATTCTTCTTCTCCTTCTTGGCCGGCGGCAAGCACTAAGCTTGGAGCTTGGTGGTTGGTTGAAAGAAGGAGAAGTGATTTGTTTCTTAGTCTTCCTCTTGTTCGAAGCGAGCAAGGAAGGAAGATTGGTGATCTAGGAGCTTCGACTTTTGGTAGATCGTCGCCCACACGACGTCCAAAAGGAGGAAAGACATACGATAGAAGATCGAGAGGTATAATACTTATCTATTTTCTTATGTAACATGTTTATGATTGTTTCCAATTATATATACATGATATATTCTTTTTTGTGGATAATATAACTTGGACCCCGAACATAAACACAAAAGCCAGCGATCCATACATCGTCTATTCCGCGGCTATTCGTAGAATAGAGGTTTGTTGCTTAAACAATAAGTTTGTTCAAGTGACTACTCTAATTGAATAGCACGACGATGAAACGGTTGCTTGGGTAATCCCTCTTGTCAAGGATAAATTTTTTTTATCCGGGGACGTAGAAGGGATCGTCATGAACAAGCGACTGAGTTGAAGTGGGAAGCGAAGTTTCCTACCTTCAAGTGGTATCAGAGCCACGATTTTCGGTTTTGTGTGTTTAGGATTTGGTTATTTTATGCACTTTTCATATATTATATGTGCCGGATAATAGTAGGATATGCGTAGGTTAACTCTTTGGTTGCAGGCATAGGATCCAACTATTATGGTCATATGTGTGTATGTGATTGTATGTGTGTAATTGTATATTTTGTTGAATCCTCGGGGTTGACGAGGCTAGTATTTAATTTTTAAAAATTAGATACGACATTGTTTAGCCACTCTTTTTATTTTAGTTTACTTTCGATCTAGATTTCATGTACACTCCCCCGTGGAGTATAGGATCGATGGATGTAAATTAAAATATTTCTTCTTGGCTCGGATCTCCGGATGGCTTGTACATGGCGTAGGGAGGAGCGGACGAGATGGTGATACGACGGGAGACATATTGAAGACAAAAGCCATAATAGTTGGAAAATTTTTATTTTTTATATTTATTGCTTATTGTTTGATATGCGTGTCGTAGGCTAAAAAATTCCTCAATTTCAAATTACTAAGTGGGAGAAGGATATTTTTATAAATTCCCACAGCCTCCATTACGATTTGACATGTGATGCAAACAAACTTGCACGTCGGCTCTGAGTGCCTTCCTCCCCATCGAATGAGTTTGTTTGCAAATCACAAGGTCAAATATGGTTATAGGAAATTATTAAGGAGCGTGTGTACTTCCCCATCGGAAGGCACATAACTCGAGATAATTACCTTGGTACCGAGTAATGGTGAACACTTAGATACAAATATAAGTATCATCCCCATCGGAGTCACTGATTTTATTTGTAGGGCCAAAGAGGAACCAACTATTAATTTTACTTGTCAAAAAGTTAGGTTGACAAGATAGTAAAATTAATGGGTAAAACCTCCTCTTACAAATGTAGAATTCGTATACGTCCACACTATCGTGGCATACGATATTCTCGGTATTTTGAGGTGTTAGTTGATTTTAAAATTTTATTGTTTGAGGAATCAATAATTTTTTGGAATCTAATGTTTTGATCTATGTGATTCTTAGGTTTTCTTTCAAAATGACTTTCAACCCACTTGTTGTGATACTGAAAGAAAATAAACTTACTAGACCCAACTATGTTGATTGGAAGAGGAATCTTGGCATTGTCTTGACTGCTGAGGAATACAAATATGTACTCCTCAAAGAGTGCCCTCCTAAGCCTGCGGATGATTCTAGGGAAAAGGAGAAGGAGAGTTATAAGAAGTGGATCAAGGCCGATGAGATGGCGCGGTGTTACATTTTGGCATCTATGTCAAATGTACTGCAACATCAGCATCAAGTCATGCCCACTGCTTATGACATGATGCTCAATCTCAAAGAGCTTTTTGGACACCAGAATCAGGCTGCAAGGCAGGAAGTCATGAGGAACTTGATGACAACCACCATGATCAAGGGAACACCCGTGAGGGATCATGTTCTCAAGATGATGGCTCATTTGAATGAGCTGGAGGTCCTTGGAGCTGAGATTGATGGGAAAACCCAGGTCGATATCATTCTCCAGTCTCTACCTAGGAGTTTTGAGCAGTTTCGCCTGAACTACAACATGAACAAGAGGTTGTATTCATTGGCGGAGCTTCTGACAGAACTCCAGGCGACAAAGGGGCTATTTGGTCAGAGTGCTCAGGCGCAAGCCATGGTTACCCAAAAGGTTTCTACTTCTAAGCCGAAAGGCAAGAAGAAGAAGAAACAAGCTTGGGAAAAGGCGATGGGAGGAACTCAGGGAGGAGTGAAGAAGCCAAAAGGCAAGTGCTTCGCTTGTAAGTAGACTGGACACTGGAAGAAGGACTGCCCCAACCGCAAGCAGAACAAAGGTATATCTTTTGGTCTAGTCATTGAAAAATGTTTAGTGGTGTTATCTACCAGCACATGGTGTATAGATACGGGAGCCACTAATTATGTCTACAATACTTTGTAGGGGTTCTAGGAAACCAGATGACTAGCTGAGGGGAAGATTACCGTATACTTGGGCGATGCCATGAAGGTGGCGGTTGTAGCAGTGGGAGATGTTTATTTATCTTTTGAGAAAAATAAAGTTTTGGTTCTTAAGAATTGCCTTTATGTACCTTTATTTAGAAAGAATTTAATTTTAGTTTCTAAATTGTTTATGGATGGATATTCTATTTCTTTTAATGACAGAGTTGTTATAAAAAGGAATAGGGAGATTATCTATTCGGGTGCATTGAAAGAAAATTTATACACACTTGAACCAAAAGCTCCCATGATGCAAATAGAAGTCAATAACTCATCTTCTAATTCCAATAAGAGAAAAGAACCTTCGAAGATGAACCAAACATATCTTTGGCATCTTAGGCTTGGTCATACTAACCTAAGAAAAATTCAAAGGTTGATAGCTGATGGACCTCTGGGTTCATTAGTGGTGGAAGATTTCCCAACCTGTGAATCCTGCTTGGAGGGTAAAATGACTAAGAGGCCTTTTAAGGCCAAGGGGTATAGAGCCAAAGATATGTTAGAATTGGTTCATTCTGATTTGTGTGGTCCTATGTCTATCCAGGCTAGAGGTGGTTTTGAGTATTTCATCTCTTTTATAGACGATTATTCGAGATATGGATACATTTACTTGATGCGCCGCAAGTCTGAATGCTTTGACAAGTTCAAAGAATTCAAGGCTGATGCGGAGAAACGTCAAGGTAAAAGTATCAAGACACTACGATCTAATCATGGTGGTGAGTACCTCTTCGGAGAGTTTAGGAATTACTTATCAGAGGCCGGGATTCAATCCCAATTATCTACACCTGGCACACCCTAGCAGAATTGTGTAGCAGAGCGAAGGAATAAGACTCTTATGGAGATGGTTAGATCGATGATGAGTTATTCTGAGTTGTCAGATTCGTTCTGGGGAGATGCTCTAGATACGACAGTGTACATTCTGAACTTGGTTCCATCTAAATCAGTGCCTTCTACTCCCACAGAATTGTGGACTGGGCGAAAGCCTAGTCTAAGGCATATTCGGATTTGGGGGAGTCCAGTACATGTGATGAAGGAAAATACTGGTAAGTTGGAACCTCGTACAAAAGTACGCATGTTCGTTGGTTATCCTAGAGGAACGAAAGGTGGTTTGTTTTATAGTCCTAGAGATCAGAGGGTGATCGTTAGCACGAACACCAGATTTCTAGAGGAAGACTATGTGATGAACCACAAGCCCATGAGTAAGATTGTTCTGGAGGAATTAAAAGGGGAAGTCACTTCTTCAGTCCCACCGGTACAAGAGGTTATACCACAAGTCACTACACCACGTATCACAGAGGATACACAGGTGATACCTCGTCGTAGTGGGAGGGTTGTGAGACAGTCTGATAGATTCATGTTCTTGGGAGAATCTTCTGATTTGGTCCCTGATGAACATGAACCTGATCCCTGGACATATGACGAGGCAATCCAAGATAAAGATGCGGTATCTTGGCAAAATGCAATGAATATTGAGATTGAATCTATGGATTCGAATCAGGTTTGGGAGCTAGTAGAACCACCCGATGATGTAAAAACTATTGGATGCAAGTGGATCTACAAAAGAAAGAGAGGATTAGACGGGAAGGTTGAGACCTTCAAAGCGAGGCTTATTGCGAACAGGTATACTCAGAAAGAGAGTATCGATTATGAGGAGACTTTTTCGCCGGTGGTCATGCTTAAGTCTATCCAGATTCTCTTATGCATTACAGCTCATATGGATTATGAGGTGTGGCAGATGGATATCAAGACAGCTTTCCTTAATAGAAGTCTTGAGTAAAACATCTATATGAAACAACCAGAGAGATTCATTGTGAAGGGCAAAGAGCATCTTGTATGTAAGCTTAATCGGTCCATTTATGGATTGAAGCAAGCTTCGAGGTCTTGGAACATCCGCTTTGATGAGGTAATCTAGTCTTATGGATTTATTCAAAGTCCGGATGAGTCTTGTGTATACAAAAGATGTGACGGAAACGTAGTGGTATTTCTTGTACTATACGTAGATGACATTTTATTAATTGGCAACAATATCAAGGTGTTATCGGACGTAAGGGTATGGTTGTCCAAAAAGTGTGTTATGAAGGACTTTGGAGAAGTGGGACACATCCTTTGGATCAAGGTTATAAGGGATCGCAAGAAAAAGATGTTGTGCTTATCCCAAGCTTCATACATAGACACTATTATGGATCATTTTAGCATGAAAAACTCCAAGAAAGGTTTTCTACCTTTCAGGCATGGAGTTCCTTTATATAAGGAGATGTGTCCTAGAACATCTGAGGAGATAGAGGAGATGAAGGCGGTTCCTTATGCTTCGGCAGTAGGAAGCCTCCTGTATGTGATGCTATGTATGAGACTTTATATTTGCTTTACCGTGGGCATGGTCAGCCGGTATTAGAGTAATCCAGGACAGGGACATTGGACTGCAGCAAAGCATATATTGAAGTACTTGAGAAGGACTAGGGATTATATGCTAGTTTACTAGGCAGACCAATTACTCCCTACGAGTTATGCAAATTCCGACTTCTAATCAGACAGGGATAACAGTAAGTCTACCTCAGGTTTTGTGTTTACTTTGGGAGGTGAAGTCATTGTATGGAGGAGTGTCAAGAAGAAATGTGTGGCGGACTCCACCAATGAAGCTGAGTATGTGGCAGCCTCTGAGGTGGCCAAAGAAGCTGTGTGGCTCAGGAACTTCCTGATGGACTTGGATATGATTCCTGGTTTGCCCAGAACTATCATAATTTATTGTGATAATAGTGGTGCAGTTACAAACTCGAAGGAACCACGAGCCCATAAGGCAAGTAAACAAATAGAGTGCAAGTACCACCTGATATGAGAAATCGTAAAGAGAGGAGAAGTTGTTGTGGCCAAGATTGCATCGGAGGATAACCTGGCAGATCCTTTCACTAAGGTCCTTCCGGCGAGATCTTTTGATAGGCATGTGGAGGGAATGGGAATCAGATGTATGGCAGTTTGAGGATAACATAGTCTTTTAGTATAAGTGGGAGATTGTTGGGATGTATACTGAAAAGCCTATCTTTTGTATGAACATCTTTACTTTGAAATAAGAATCACATGATCATTGTTTGCATATTTATGGTGATGCATATTGTCTAATACATTACATTGTAGATAACATGGTGTGTGGTGTCAGTCGGGAGATCATGTTATCGGCTTCTTATAAAGTATAAGTATAGGCTCACAACCGAGATGACTTTGGGCAAACCATTAGTATGGTTGTAGTATGATTTTGTATTGGTTTGTCTTGACCATAGAATCACAATAATACACTTTGTGTGTATTGAGCAGGACCGACTTAGAGGTGATTCGATTTATTGCTGACTACATAATCGAATCGAACCTCAGATATTATATTGTACATACTCTTAATCCCGATATAATAATGGGCACATATTCTTAGTATTCATTTCTTTGATTTACCAATGGGCGAGATTTATAGATTAAATCGATAGGCTCAATAAGTTGGGAAATGATATTATTTATATGGTCTGTCGTTGATTATAGGAGGAAACCGTGTCCTATATATTAGGATGATGATGTCCCCTTGAGGAGCTCATAAGGTTCATCGTGTAAACCCTGCAGGTGGACTTGGTCAGGCATGATGAAAAGGTTGAGTGGTACTAGTCATGGAGTTAGATGTTGATTAATTAATGATCAATAAATTAATTAATCGACGGACATTCGAGATCTTAAACACGGGGAGAAAATGTACAAATAATATATGGAGCCCATATTAACTTATGGGGGTTGGTGAGGTAGATCAATGATAATCCTTTAGTGGATTGGACTATCATTAATGGATCGGACTTTATGTGGGCTTGATCCATTTGGTGGCCAAGATCCAACTCCTCCTCATGGTCCCTATTGTAGCCTATTAAAACCTCATGAAGCTTAGATCCAATGGATGAAAACAAAACTCTAGATCCAAAGGTAGAGATTAAATCTCTAGATCCGACGGTTGAGATTAAATCTCTAGATCCGACGGTTGAGATTAAATCCCTAGAACCATTGGTGGAGATTAAAACAAGGCTTATCCCTAACTCTATAAAAGGAGTGGAGGGGGTGGGCGGCAAGAGGAATCCCATTAGAGATAGGATTAGGGCAAGCGGCGGCAAGCAATGGGGATTAGGGTTTAGGTGATGGCGGCACCAAATAAGGAAAAGTTTTCCTTATCTTCTTCTTCTTCCTTGGTGGTCGGCGCCCTTACAGCCCTTCCCTCCTTTGGCCGGTATCCAAACCAGCCCTTCTCCTTCTCCTTGGCCGGTGGAAACATGCTAGCGGCAATCACCAAGCTTAGAGCTTGGTGGTTGGTTGAAAGAATGAGAAGTTCTTTGTTTCTTAGTCTTCCTCTTGTTCGAAGCGAGTAAGGAAGGAAGATTGGTGATCTAAGAGCTTCGACTTTTGGTAGATCGTCGCCCACACGACGTCCAAAAGGAGGAAGGACATACGATAGAAGATCGAGAGGTATAATACTTATCTATTTTTTTATGTAACATGTTTATGATTGTTTTCAATTATATATACATGATATATTCTGTTTTGTGGCTAATATAACTTGGACCTCGAACATAAACACAAAATCCGACGATCTATACATCGTCTATTCCGTGGCTATTCGTAGAATAGAGGTTGGTTGCTTGAACAACAAGTTTGTTTAAGCGACTACTCTAATCGAATAGCACGACGATGAAACGGTTGCTTGGGTAATCCCTCTTGTAAAGGATAAATTTTTTTTATCCAGGGATGTAGAAGGGATCGCCATGAACAAGCGACCGAGTTGAAGTGGGAAGCGAAGTTTCCTACCTTCAGTATCAATCATGAAATGATTGATTAGGGATCATATGTATCGTATTTCATTAATAACAAGCAAAGATTGATTATTATATTTACTTTATGTGTGTTTCAGTCAAATAAATATTATAATACCTTTGAATAGTAGGTTCTAATCTACAGTATATCAATTGGTAGAATTGATTATGAGAAGCTGTAGTGAACACTATACTTAAATATTCCTAGTCAAGTATTGTATTAATAGACAAAGGGATATATTGATACATTGAGACTAGCATGTAGGTCAATGGATGACTTGATCTCACAAGTCATGGATATGTGATATCACATTGACACATAGGTATATATATTGCAGAATATATGTATTGAATTTACCTGCCATGAGAAAGTGTCATGGATCGTTATATAAGTGTCATATACTTTCTCATGTGACTATTGGTATGAATAGTCCTTAGACCTGAAGTCACTACGGTTCCCTACATAAGGAGCTATGTACTTTGGTATCGTCTAACATCGCCCGTAACAGGGTACACTATAACAGTGATTGTTGGGTATGTAATGAATGATACGGAGGGATATGAGTGATGTAGATGGGATCTATCCCTCCCATATGATGAGAGTGATATCTTTGGCCTCTTGATAGAGTATTACCACAAAATGCATGGTCATGCTCAAATAAGTCAATATGAGATATTGAGATCATTTGTTTGAGTGAGTCTACTTGGTAATCAAGAAACATAAAGATCGATAAGGGGATGGCGTGGTCTATGCATTATTGATAGATCTAAGATATCAAGGATAGAAAGACACCGTCATACATGATAATAGCCATGGAAAGGTTATCAGATCTTGACTTTTTTGTAGCTTGGATAGCAATGATGTATTTCTAGATGTCGTTCATTGATTATGTATCTAAAATGGTTTTAGATACATTACCAACGCTATGAGAGCCTATTGGGTCACACACAAATGACATTCTATTTTAGAGATAGTTTCTTTTAGTTGACTAAAAGAACAATTGAGCAAATGGCCAAGACTGGAGTTAGACTCAAACTCGTTAAACTTGAGTTAGACTCAAGTTAAACCATGGAAGATGATTCATCATGCAAAAAATTCAAGGGTCATCTATCATCATGCGATTAATCATGCATGGGAATACCAAGGGTCATGATGAGGAGATGAGAGGATTTCATGCATTAATGAAGGGGAATACCAAGGGTCTTAGTATTCATGATGGAGATAAGAAGCCAAGAGAGAATTTTGGTGGGTGAGCTTTAAGGTTTTGGACGTGTAAGCCAAGGAAGTTCTCTCCTTCTTCTCCTTCTTTATTCCAAGTGTTCTTAGTGTTTTTCTAGGGTTGCTAGCATAACGTGACTCCAAAACTTCTGAGTGTCAGTGTGGATACCTTAGAGATACGATTGTCCTTACCATATTGAGATCCGACTGCATTTGGATTAGTGGGATTGCAAAGGGCTCGCATCGAAGGTATATTTCTTCTTCTAGATAAGATCTAGATTAAACTAAGAAAATGATTTATATGTTTTGCATGGATCTCTGGAGGGATCCGATTTGTAATTTTTGTTTCCACTACAGTTGTGCAAAGTATTTCGCCTGCGATATTATGAATGTCACGGTCCAGATTTCCCAACAATTGGTACAAGTTACCTACCTAACTTATAAGAGTCTTGGACGATTAGCCAAAGCTAACTCAAGATGCAGTATAATATGGATCTTGTCTCACTTTGTGACCAGTGGGAGAGTCATTTAGTTAAAGGCCTAATTAAATGATTGAAATATGATACATTTCTGCATTTCTGTATTGTAGATCACCATGTCATCAAATACATCAAACACACTCTCTCTGTGATATGTCCTTGATAAGGTCAAGCTCACTGGAGCTAATTTCTTGGACTGGTACAGAAACTTGAGGATAGTCCTCAAGTAAGAACGCAAACTGTACATCCTAGAGCAGTCCATTACTGAATCACCCACCCCTACGGCCACTCATGCTGACAGGGATGCTTATAAGAAGCATCAAGATGATGCACTGGATGTGTCATGCCTTATTCTTGCCACCATGAACTCTGAGCTTGAAAAGCAACATGAGAATATGGATGCCTATGGTATGGTTGAGCATATGAAACAACTATATCAGGGACAAGCAAGGCATGAGAGATATGAAGTGTCAAAGGCCTTGTTTCAATGCAAGATGCAAGAAGGAACTCCCGTAGGCACTCATGTACTCGAGATGATTGGGTACGTTGAGAACCTAGAGAGATTGGGATTTCCATTGGGCTAAGAGCTGGCCACTGACCTTGTTCTACAGTCACTGCCAGAAGGCTATAGTCAATTTATCATGAACTACAACATGAATGAAATTGACAAGCCTTTACCTGAGATGTTGAGCATGTTGCGAACTGCTGAACTCAACCTTAAGAAGGAAAAGCCTAGTACCATTTTGATGGTGAACAAAAGCAAAGGCAAGCAGAAACCTAAAGGTAAGGGTAAGACCCAAGCCAAAGGCAAATGCATTGAAACCCAAAGGTGGAGTGGCTGAGGGAACCTGCTTCCATTGTAATGAGACTGGACATTGGAAGAGGAACTGCAAGTTATACCTAGAAGAGGTGAAAAGGAAGAGAAGTGAGACTTCTGCCTCAGGTATATATGTTATAGAAGTCAATTTATCTATCTCGTTTTCTTGGGTATTAGATACCGGCTATGCTTCTTACATTTGTACCAATGTGCAAGGCCTTTGAAAGACTAGATCATTAATGAAGGGTGAAGTGAACCTACGGGTAGGCAATGGAGCAAAAGTTGTCGCCATCGTTGTAGGGACATACTCCTTATCTTTGCCCACTAGGCTTATCTTGGAACTAGAAGATTGTTGTTATGTGCCTTCCTTGACTAAAAATATTATCTCTGTTTCTTGTTTAGACAAGAAAGATTTCTCATTTGTAATAAAGGACAAGTGTTGTTCCGTTTATTTAAATGATATGTTTTTTATAGTGCACACCTTGTGAATTGTCTCTATCTTCTAGATCTTGATGTTCGAATGTATAATGGAAGCCTAGCTTTTGTATGGATATCTTTATTTTGAAATAAGAATCACATGATCATTGTTTGCATTTTATATTTATTATATGTATACATCTTGTCTAATACTTTACATTGTAGATAACATGGTGTGTGATGTCACACAGAAGATCATGTTATCAGTTCCTTGTAGAGTATAAGTAGAGGCTCACAACCAAGATGGTTTTGGAAAAACCATTGGCATGGTTGTAGTGTAATTTGGTATTGGTTTATCTTGACCATAGAATTACACTAGTACACTTTATGTGTATTGAGTAGGACCGACTTAGAGGTGATTCAATTTATTGCTGACTACATGATTGAATCGGACCTCGGATATTATGGTGTACATGCTCTTAATTTTGATATAATAACGGGCACATGTACTTAGTATTCATTTCTTTGATTTACCAATGGGCGAGATTTATGGATAAAATCGATAGGCTCGGTAAGTTGGGAAATAATATTATTTACATGGTGTGTCGTTGATTATAGGAGGAAATCGTATCCTATGTATTAGGATGATGATGTCCCCTTGAGGAGCTCATAAGGATCATCATGTAAACCCTGCAGGTGGACTTGGTCCGACATGATGATGAGGTTGAGTGGTACTACTCATAGAGTTAGATGTTAATTAATTAATTATCAATAAACTAATTAATTAATGGATATTTGATATCTTAAACACGGGGAGATATTTGTACAATTAATATATGGAGCCCATATTTATTTATCGGGGTTGGTGAGGTAGATCAATGATAATCTCTAGTGGAATGGATTATCATTAATGGATCGGATTTTATGTGGGTCAGATCCATTAGGTGGCCAAGATCCAACTCCTTCTCATGGTCCCTATTGTAGCCTATTAAAACCCTCATCAAGCCTAGATCCAACGGACACGATTAAAAGGAGGTTTGGGCTAGATCTATAAATAAGGTTGGAAGAGGCTTGGGCGAGAATCCAACCTAGGGTTTTTTGAATTGGCGTGAGAGGCTTGGGCGGCAAGGGTGTTCCTATGGTTTTGCTTCTCTCCTTGGGCGGCAACCTAGGGTTTGCTTGGGGAGGTCGGCGGCACATGGAGGTTTAGAGGTCCTTTGTTCTCTTCTTCTCCATTGGCCGGCACCTCCTCCCATCTCATTGTCGGCGCACCATCCTCTTCCCTTAGCCGGCGGCAACAAGAATTGTTTTCTTGACCGACGCCCACTTCCATCTTCCTCTCCTTGGCCGGTAGCAACAACCAAGCTAGGTTGCTTGGTGGTCGGCAATAGATAGGAGAAGAAGTGTGTTGATTGTCTTCCTTTGTTCGGAGTGAGCAAGGAAAGAAAGATACGTGATCTAGGAGGCTTCATCTCTTGGAGGATCGTTGCCCACACTGTTGGATCAAGCGGATCGCTAGAGGGGGGGTGAATAGCGATAGAAACTTTTTCATTCGAATTCGTTTCAAGACACAAGTAAATGCAGTGGAAAAACACAATATAAAAATAAAGACACGAGGGTTTTTTTACTTGGTTCGTAGCTGACGGCTACTACTCCAAGGCCCTAATGGTCCTTGACCATGCACGAAGGGCAAAGCACTAATGAACTCCTCCTCGTTGAAGGTAGAGTTAATCGAATACAAAAAAACACAAAAGCTTGAGGTAGAGGGACACTCCCCCTCTCCTCGTTACGATAAAAAGCTCCGAGATAATAATATGAAAGAGACAAGCTAAATTAAACTTATACCGATGAATAAGAAATGAAAACTCAAGCTTAGATTATCAGAGTAGTAGCACTTCGTTGTCGGAGAGTCACAGCGTTGTGGAGGCTTTAGAGAACTTAGAATTGATGAGAAAACCCTAGGAGAGGCCCTCCTTTTATAGCCTTTGAGTCCCTTCTCGAGAGGATCTTCAACCAATCAAATTTGAGCACCAATCTCCTTGAAATGAGGTGATAAGGCTTGACTCCTCAAAGCTGATCCTTGACCATCGATCGATGGTGATGGTCATCACCGATCGATGGCGATCACGAATCGTCAGTCTTGGCGCATGAGCGATCAACTGATGGACGACAATCGAGTGCTCCAAGCTGGCAGTCGACTGATGCTAGCTGAAATCAAAAGTTAGCTTAACAAAAATATTATTTCGACTGTTGCCGACCGTCCAATCTTGACCTAGACCATCCATGGGATGTCTTTGGTCAGATCTACGCTTAAGACCATTCCCGTAAGAAGGATACGACCTCACTTACGCTCACGAAGCGAGCTTACCTCGATACTTACTCAGAACTCGCTTCAGCCTTCCACGATTCTCTTCGGCTCCTCCGAAGTCACTCGAGTGACATCCGACCACCGCGTCTTCCTCCGGGTGTCGCCAGCCTTCAGCTCCTGCTTTAGCACTTTTCTGCACACTCAATTAAGCTCATGAGATAATGATGTAATCTTAACTTTGCATCTTTTGCCATAATCAAAACACGAGTTCGATCATGCGGTGCCCCGCACAACACACACAACGTCCAAGAGGAGGATAGGACATACAATAGAAGATAAAGAGGTTAACAAGAGGTATAATCTTGTTTGTTTTGATTATGTTCTTTTGTATTATGCATGTGGTTAATTTACTTGGACCCTGATGATAAACACAAAAATCAGTGATCTGTACATCATCTATTCCACGGCTAATCGAGGAAAAGAGTTAGGTTGCTTGAACAACAAGTTTGTTCAAGTGACGACTCTAATAGAATATGCGATGATGGATCGGTTGGTTGGGTAATCCGTCTTCGTCAAGGATTAATTTTTTTATCCGGGGATGTAGATAGGATTGTCATGCACAAGCGACCAAGGCGAAGCGAGAAGCGAAGCTTATAACCTTCAAGTGGTATCAGAGCCACAGTTTTCGATTTTGTGTGTATAGGATTCGGTTACTTTTATGCACTTATCATATATTATGTGTGCTGGATAATAGTAGGATATGCGTAGGCTAACTTTTTGGTTGCAGGCATAAGATCCTACTATTATGGCCATATGTGTGTGTATGTGATTGGATGTGTGTTATTGTAATATTATTTGAATCCTCGGGGTTGACGAGGCTAGCATTTAATTTTTATAATTAAGTATGGCATTGTTTAGCTACTCTTTTATTTTAGTTTACTTTCGATCTAGATTTCATGTACACTCTTTTGTGGAGTATAGGATCGATGGATGTAAATTAAAATAATTATTCTCGGCTCGGATCTCTTGATGGCTTGTACATGGTGTATGGAGGAGCAGACGAGATGGCGACACGATGGGAGGCATATTGGAAAACAAAAGTCATAATAGTTGGAAAATATTTTTTTCATATTTATTTCCTCATGTTTGATATGCATGTTGTGTGCTTGGAAAATTCCTCATTTTAAATTACTAAGTGGGAGAGGAATATTTTTTAAATTCCCATGGCCTCCATTACAATTTGACATGTGATGCAAACAAACTTACGTATCGACTCTGAGTGCCTTCCTCCCCATCGGATGAGTTTGTTTTGTGGATCACTAGGTCAAATATGGTTATAGGAAATTATTTAGGAGTGTGTGTACTTCCCCATCAGAAGGTGTAGGGGATCGTTGGAATGCTAGAGGGAGGGTGAATAGCGTCATGCTCGTACGTCGATGGAATTCGTTCACGTTCGTCTCTACAAAACTTGTTATGCGCTGCGAAATATAGATAATAGAAATAACAAGAAACAAGACAAACACGAACACAAGAATATAACGTGGTTCGGAACCGAACGGTTCCTACTCCACGGATCGAGCTCTAAAGAGCTCTAGTGATGCACACGCAACCACTAATCACAAATAACTCCTTCTCGGAACAATCCGGAGGTGGAAAAACCTCGTACAATGATTACAAAAGCAATACACAAAAATACAAGAAAAATACAAAGAAATGTAAAGAACACTTTACAAAACTAGGGTTTGAGCGCTTTGCTTGTTGGTTGCTTGGATGAGGTTGAAGGGCCCTGAAATGCACTTGCAATTCGCCTTCAAATCGCCCCAAGAAAGCTCCTAAAGAACCAATGTCAAAATCTCCATGAACAACTCCCTTTTAACCTACATCGGGCTGGATTTCCGTCGATCAGTCGACTGCCATAAGTCACCAGTCGACTGATGCCACTGTTGTTGTGAGACAATGGCTTAATCTACACTGGAAAAGTTCCAACGGGACTCTCACGATCGCTAACGCTGATCGCTCCGGAGCATTCTGCTCGCGACTAAACCAAAGAAATAATCGCCATACATGGCGATCGCCATAAGTCGATCGCCTAATGAGCGATGATCGCTAGAGCATTTTCATCCCTTAATTGGCAGTCGAATCGGTCATAATGCCAGTCGACTGCCAACCTCAAACATGAGTTTTTAACCCAAATATGGTGTCCCCAAACTTGCTAGACCACCCTTAGCCTAGACCTAAGCCTACTAGCCACCTCCATCAGCCTCACGCCTATCGGATCCCTCCAAGTCATCCATGACTTGTTCATTCATATGCTAGCCTTCAGGTGCTTCCGTCGGCTATTATCATGCTAAGTCGGTCTATACCGCCAAGGCACATTGGACTTACGCTGCCAAGACTCGCCGACTTTAAACCATTGGACTTATGTCACCCTTGGACTTTATGCCGCCAATATTAAACCCCTTGGACTTCTCAAATGCCAAGACTCAAGCTTAGACTTTCCCTTGCCAACCCATGTTAGACTTTCCATGCCAAGACCCATGCTTGGACTTTTCCTTGCCAAGACCAATGCTTGGACTTTCCATGCCAAGACCCATGCTTGGACTTTTCCCTTGCCAAGACCCATGCTTGGACTTTACATGCCAAGTACTTAAGACTTGGACTTTCCCTTAACATGGTCAACTCCAGTCAACCATCAAAGTCTCCCTCGAGTCAAACTCAAGTCCGGTTAAACCTAACATGGGTTGATTGTATAAACAATCTCCCAAAAATATCAACAGACATTAATGTCAAACATCAATGTCAACTCACTTTGTCAAACATCAAAACATCACTCGAGTCAAACTCGAGTTTGGTCAATCGTGACCTGGGTCAATTGCACCAATAATCTCCGCCTTTTTAATGTTTGACAAAAACAAATACCTTTGAGTTAGAACACTAACTCAAATTCCCTTATCAATTATCCCAAATTGGTAAGTTCACATTCTCCCCCTTTTTGACATACATCAAAAAGGTTTACTCTCCAAGAAGGTCAATGTCTCATATCCAATGAGATCTTACAATCTCCCCCTTTGTCCAAAGATACCTAGGATGCCTACCATCTTCCTAGTGATAAGTCTCATATCACTCAAGAGAGGCAATCCTATGAACTCTCCCAATTTTCAAATTGGGTATCTCAAATCCCATTTTCCCTCTCTTGAGGAAAAGTACCATCCATCATCCCATGATGGATACCTCCCCCTAAACAACAATGTCCTTGACAATTGCACCAATAATGTCCTTGGGAAGTCCCTAAGCCAATAGGAACTCTAAACCATCAAAAATAAGGTTAAAAGTCCAACATTGAACTCTCCACACCTTAAATTGATACAAACACTAAATTACTCTCCTAATCCATATCCAATGGATTTTCACCCTTTATAATGCTTAAAGCATATCCTAGGGTTAGAGTAGTTAGGAACCCTTACACAGCTGAACACGGGCTAAACAATCTTGTTTTCTCAAAATCAACACAGCGATCGACTACTTACAGTTATTAGTCGAAGTGTCCATCATCAGTCGACTGCCATAAGTCGGTAGTCGACTGATAACTGCAAAATGCAATTTTCAAATTCAGAAAATGAACTTTGATAATACATAAGTAATTATACATATTTTGAAAAATTGTGAAACTTCATACGTATAATACTTATAAGCAATACAATGGGTGAAAAATGTTAGAAAAATATTTTCCCCATAAAATAGCGAAATTGACACAAAGTTCAAAAGTGAAGAAAAACTTCAATGTTTTAGCTCACTTTGAATCAATTTCATCAATGGTGATTGCTATCAAAAGATAGACTTCACCAAAGTTTTCTAAAATGATTTTAAAAAGATTTTGAAAACCTATATTGGATCATGCTTCTTGGACTTAATGTACATGACTTGTACACAAGCTTTCCCAATGATCCATCAATGAAATAAGATGAGTTTTAGTTCATCTAGATGCAAAAACTATGCACCTTGAACTTAACTCATATCCTAGCATCTCACATGTATCTAGGGTGTATAAATACACATACATGTCAATGTGATGTGAGATGTGGGTTTTGTTCATCCTAATCTAGGGTTTCATGCATTTTCTAAGATAATTCTACTTGATTCCCTTATAAATGGGACTCCAAGTTATGTCAAAATCCTTAAATCAATTTTCATTAATTTAAATGCATGAAGTATGATCTGTAGGGAATTCTTTATGCCAAATGGCATATGCGCAACGGAAAATAGGATCCCTTCCAAGTGATCCATGCGAAAGCAAACTCGTATAAAATAAATTTCTCTAAACCAAACCTATCTTATAGGAGAGGATTACCTTTGTTGCGTGCCCTTGTTAATCCCGCTTTTCCTTTCGGTTTGTTGGATCTTTAGCACGTTCAAGTGTCCGTGCCTCTATACGTATCCACACGAGCACGCTCTTGTCTCACAAAAGGAAAACTAGAAGAGCTCTCCTTTACTTCTTGCTAGAGAAGTCCCTAAAGGAGAGGAAGAGAGGGAAAAGGAGAAAGGAAGAAGAAGACTCCTCTTCTTGCTAGCCTACACTCACAAACCCACACAACCAAAGCTTCCACCAAGCTTTCTCACCACTAACACAACCAAAGCTTCCACCAACAACAAAAGCCAATGCACTCTTTTGGCCGGCCACTTGAGGTGTCTTTTATAGGGTTGGAAAAACCCTTTCACCTCCACACATTCAATGCAATCCATTGCATTGAGACATATCCTTGTTTGGCGGCCACTTAAGGAGACAAAACCATTTTGTTTCCTTCCACCTTAACTAGCTTAGGTGGATGCTTAGGTGGCATGCTTATGTGGCATGCTTATGTGGCATTCATGCATGTTGAATTAATCTTATTAATTCAATTAAGCTTATGTTATCATATTGAATTAATCTTATTAAATCAATAAGGTAACATATTGAATTAATCTCATTAAATCAATTAGCTAAAATTCTCATTAAGCTTAAAGTCCAAAAACCATTTTGTACTTAAGCTTATTCCCATATTATTCTAGTCAAACTAGAATACTTTAATTCCTCTAATTATCATGCTCTTTGTGTGTGACCCTATAGGCTCTCATAACGTTGGCAGTGGATCTAAACTCTTTTAGATACACAAGCAATGAGCGGCATCTAGCAATACATCATTGCTACCCAAGTTACGAGATAAGTCAAGATCCGACTAACCTTTCCGTGACTACTATAATATATGGCCGTGTCCTTCTATCCTTGATATCAGATTGATCAATGAGGCATAGACCGTGTCATCCTCGATCAATCTATGTGTTTCTTGATCACGAGTAAACTAACTCAAACAAATGAGCTCAATATCTCATATTGACTCATTCGAGCATAACCATGCGTTTTAGTAGTTCTACTCAATCAAAGGCCCACCGATATCACTCTCGTCATATGAGAGGATAGATCCCATCTACATCACTCACATCCCTCCGCATAATTTGTTATATACCCGATGTCGCCTTTATGGTCCACCTGTTCTACGGGTGACGCGTTTGTGATACCAAAGTACACAACTCCTTATGTAGGGAACCGTAGTGACTTCAGGTCTGAGGACTATTCATACCAATAGTCACATGAGAAAGTTTATGACACTCATATAACGATCCATGAAACTTTCTCATGGCGGGTCAGTTCAGTATATATTCTCCAATATATACCCATGTGTCAACTTGATATCATATATCCATGACTTGTGAGATCAAGTCATCAATTGACCTACATGCTAGTCTTTATGTATTAATATTGCCCTTGCATATTAATACTCGACTAGGAACATTTAGGAAAGTGTTCTCTACAGCCTCTCATAATCAATTCTGCCAATTGATGTGCTGTAGATAAGAACCTACTTTTCTAGGGCATTATTATATTTTAATTAGCTGGCACAAGCAAGATGTAAATATAATAACCAATCCTTTGCCTTTATAGAATATGATACAAAATGTTCCCTATTCAACCATCACATGATTGGTTCTAGGGCTTTAACTAACAATCTCCCACTAGCACTAGTACCAATCACTATGATATCTAATACCTAGTGACCTAGTGTGACCATCATGCTTCCTCCGTGCCAAAGCCTTGGTCAATGGATCTGCGATGTTAGGCTTACAGCCGACTCTGCATATCCTCACATCTCCTCTATCGATGATCTCTCGAATGAGATGGAGCGCCGCGATATGTGTTTGGTCCGTGATGTGATCGAGGTTCCTTAGCTCGCAATAGCCCCATTGTTGTCACAATAGAGGTCTATTGGATCTGCAATGCTAGGAACTACCCCAAGTTCAGCGATGAACTTGCGAGCCAAATCGCCTCCTTTCTTTGCATCGGATCGCAATATACTCGCTTCATTGTAGAATCAAGAACTATGTCTGCTTGAACTCTTCCGACTCCACCATTCAGCAAAACACGTACCGATTGCGATCTATAGTCATCCTTATGCATTTGGAAGCTTGCATCAGTAACCCTTCTGATTAGCTCCTCATTGCCTCGAATATCGAAATATTCTTTCGTTCTTCGTAAGTACTTAAGAATATTTTTATTTGCTATCCGATGACTTTCACTGGATCGTATCTACTCGTCATGCTCAAAGCATATCACGAGGCGTCGGAGCAGTACAAAGCATGGCGTACATGATAGACCCTATGGCGAGACGCATAAGGGATCTTATCCATGCGATCTCTCTCCTCCTTAGAAGAGGACATTGAGTCTTGAAAGACTCACACCATGTGATAAAGCGAAATCCTTTCTTGGAATTTTGCATAGCAAAAGCGATCTAGCACTTTATCAATGTATGTACTCGACTTAGGCCAAGTAATCTTCTAGATCTATCTCTATAGATCTTGATGCCTAGAATATAGGCGGCTTCACCTAAGTCCTTCATCGAGAAACAATTCCCTAACCACATCTTCACAGTGGAGTGAGGGAATGTCATTTCGATGAGAAGTATGTCATCTACATACAAGACAAGAAATACAAGTGCTCCCACTATTTCTCTTGTAGACACAAGGCTCATCTTCATTCTTGATGAAACCAAACTCTTTGATTGCATCATCGAATCGAAGATTCCCGGCGAGAGGCTTGCTTTAGTCCATAAATGGACCTTTGCGGTTGCATACCTTTCCGAGGATGCTTTGGATCTTCAAAACCCTCAGGTTGTGTCATGTACACATCCTCAGTAGCTTTCCATTCGTAGCGGTTTTGACATCCATCCGCCAGATCTCATAATCATGGTAGGTCGCAATAGCAAGTATGATCCGAATGGATTTAAGCATCATAGTGGTGAAAAGGTTTCTTCATAGTCAATACCATGAATTTGTTTGAATCCTTTAGCCACCAATCTACCTTTATAGGTATGCTTATTACCATCCATGTCGCTTTTACTTTAAAGACCCACTTACACCCAATGGGTTTTACCCCTTCAGGTGGATCAACCAAAGTCCATACTTGGTTAGTGTACATGGATTCCATTTCGGATCTCATGGCCTCTAGCCATTTCTCGGAATCTGGGCTCATCATAGCTTCTTGATAGGATGTAGGCTCGTCAAGATTGATAAGCAATACATCACCGTTGTCAGTCAAGAGAAAAGAATATCTCTCGGGTTGACGACGGATCCTATTAGATCTATGAAGAGGTTGGTCTACTTGAACAGGTGTTTGCTCCACAACTCTTTGGGCAACAAATTCCTCATCCACAACACTTTGTGGTGCCTGTTCATTTTCCATCGAAGCCTTAGTATTATCATCATCTTGAACTTCTTCAAGATGAATTTTACTCCCACTAGTATTTCTAGAAATAAATTCTCTTTCTAGAAAGACAGCATTTCTGGCAACAAACACCTTGCCAAGTGTGGGATTGTAAAAGTAATATCCCTTAGTTTCCTTGGGATATCCTACAAAATAACACTTATCTGATTTGGGTCCTAGTTTATCTGAGACTTGACGTCTAACGTAAGCTTCACAACCCCAAATCTTTATAAAAGACATTTTGGGACTCTTCCCGGTCCATATCGTATATGGTGTCTTTTCTACGGCTTTTGATGGAGCAGCGATTAAGTGTAGCGGTGTCTCTAGAGCTAAACCCCAAAAGGAAGTAGGTAGATCAATCGGCTCATCATTGATCGTACCATATCTAATAGAGTCTGATTTCTCCTCTCGGATACACCATTCCATTGTGGTGTTCGGTGGAGTGAGTTGGGATATTATCCCACACTCGGCCGGTGATCCTGAAACTCTTGACTAAGGTATTCACCACCTCGATCGAAGTAGCTTAATACACTTACCAAGTTGGTTTTGTACTTCATTCTTGAATTCTTTGAACTTTTCAAAGGATTCTGACTTATGTCTCATCAAATATAAGTAGCCAAATCTACTCATATCATCAGTGAAAGTAATAAAGTACTTATAGCCTCCTCTGCCGACATTGAAAGGGCCACATACATCGGTATGTATAAGTCCTAACAAGTCCTCGCTCTCTCGCCATGTCCACTAAATGGAGTTTTAGTCATCTTTCCTAAAAGACAAGACTCGCATACCTCATATGATTCAAAATCAAATGAGTCCAATAATCCATCTTTATGGAGTTGGGATCGGCGTTTTCATTTATGTGACCTAAGGCGCGATGCGAGATATGTGTTCAAATCATTCGATTTGAACCGTTTGTATTACGTTATAAATTGGGTTATCTAAATCTAGAACATAGAGACCATTCATAAGTGGTGCATTACAATAGAACATTTCATTTAAATAAATGGAACAACATTTGTCCTTTATTATAAAAGAAAAGTTTTTCTTGTCTAAACAAGATACAGAAATTATGTTCTTTGTTAATGCGGGTACATAGAAGCACTCCTCTAGTTCTAAGATAAGCCCAGTGGGCAAAGACAAAGAATATGTTCCCTCTGACTCTGTGACAACTTTTGCGCCATTGCCTACTCGAGTCCACTTCACCCTTTGCCATTATTCTACTATTTCTCAGTCCCTGCACATTAGTACAAATGTGAGATGCACATCCGGTATCTAATACCCATGTAGAAGTAATAGATAGATTAACTTCTATAACGTGTATACCTGAGGCAGAAGTCCCACTTCTCTTGTTCTTTACTTCCTCAAGGTAGACTTTGCAGTTCCGCTTCCAGTGTCCAGTCTCACCGCAATGGAAGCGGTCCCTTCCTTAGGTACTTTACCTTTACCCTTTGAAGTGGATGAATTGGCCTTGCCTTTGGCTTGGGTCTTACCCTTGCCTTTGCTTACCTTTGTCCTTCTTGACCATTAGTACATTACTAACTTTCTTCTTGAGATTTGGTTGTGATTCTTCAACATCTTTGAGAATCTCGAGCAAAGGTTTATCAATTTCATTCATGTTATAATTCATGGCCGAATTGATTGTATGCTTAAACAGCGATTGCGAGGATAACATCGGTTGCCAATTCTTGGCTCGATGGAAAACCTAGTCTTTCAAGGTTCTCAGCGTACCCAATCATTTTAGTCGTGAGTTCCCTACAGTGTTCCTTCTTGCATCTTGCATGCAAAAAGAGCCTTAGACACTTCAAAGCGCTCGTGCCTAGCTTGTCCTTGATATAGTTGTTTCAAATGCTCAACCATATCATAGGCATCCATGTTCTCATGTTATACGAAGCTCGAGTTCATGGTGGCAAGCATAAGGCATGACACATCTAATCGTCATCTTGATGCTTCTTATAAGCATCCTTTTAACGAGTGGCCGTAGGCGGGTATTTGAGGGTAGCCTGCTCTAGGACATATAGTTTGCGTTCTTGCTTGAGGATAATCCTCAAGTTCCTATACGATCAAGAAAGTTTGCTCCATTGAGCTTGTCCTTCTCAGGGCGGATCGCAAGTTGAGGGTGTGTGTGTTAGATGACATGGTGATCTACAACATTAAAATGCAAAGTTAAGTATCATACCTAAATCATTTTATTAGGCCTTTAATTAAATGAGGCTCCCACTAAATTCTCATAGCTACTATTTAGCTATAAATTTATATGGGATAAAGATCCACATCATAATTCGTCTTGAGTTAGCTTTGGCTAATCGCCCAAGACGTAGTATAATTAGGTAGGCAATCTTTTTCCAATTACATCTGATGTAACTCTTTAATAGCTTTGGTTAAGTTTTAGATTAGTTTAGTGTTTATTCCTAAACCAGCTTCCAGGCTGTGGCGAGGCACAGGGGCCTTCTTGGATATCGGAGCAACGACCACTTCTAAGACAAAGCTGATGTTCGAAAATCACACAAAACTAATGTTAACACTTATGTTCAAAGCTAATATATGCCTCTACTTTCTTAACCAATTAAGAAAACACTTAATTAAGTCTTAACCAAGACTGATAGCGGGACATCACGATTGTCCACTCGCACCCCTCCAAGATAAAATGCATTGCTTTGCTTTGGCAAACCCAATAACAAATGATCGAGGAAGTAGTGAGTACCAACTTTGGTAGGCATATCGTTTAGACTTATTAAGAAATAAACATGTATCATATACATATTAGCATACATCACATATAAGCTAAACTAATCATGCATCACATACATATTAAACTAACGTGTCATGGTTATGGCCCTTATTCTACAATCTTCTCAAGCCAATGAAAAGATTGATTGGTCAACCTAGGGATAGCATCTTCTCCTAAGTGCTTCCTTTTGGTTGTCTTGTGTGTTGTATTCCTCCTTGTATCCTAATCTTGCAATGGACCCTCCATCCTTGTTTTGTACATTACTTAAGGAGTAATACTCGAGTTTCATTCGTGTCTATTAATATTTTTACAACAAGAATATTAGGAGAAAGGCACGACGACACGAGGCCATTAAAATTACAACACACAATCACAAACTTTTGGGACTAGGCCATAACCATGCACCATGTCATTTTAACTTTTAAAGACATTGGATATTTTATTATGTTTGAAAATTTGCTAATGCAATTATCAACTCATAATAAAATTTATCCTACTTCTATATCACATATAAAATAGAAAACCTATTTTTATCGATCTTTCGCAAGTGGCTCTGATACCCTTTGTAGGGAATTCTTTATGCCAAATGGCATATCTTGTGACGGAAAATAGGATCCCTTCCAGTGATCCATGCGAAAAACAAACTCTAAAATAAATTTCTCTAAACCAAACCTATCTTATAGGAGAGGATTACCTTTGTTGCGTGCCCTTGTTAATCCCGCTTTTCCTTTCGGTTTGTTGGATCTTTAGCACGTTCAAGTGTCCGTGCCTCTATACGTATCCACACGAGCACGCTCTTGTCTCACAAAAGGAAAACTAGAAGAGCTCTTCTTTACTTCTTGCTAGAGAAGTCCCTAAAGGAGAGGAAGAGAGGGAAAAGGAGAAAGGAAGAAGAAGACTCCTCTTCTTGCTAGCCTACACTCACAAACCCACACAACCAAAGCTTCCACCAAGCTTTCTCACCACTAACACAACCAAAGCTTCCACCAACAACAAAAGCCAATGCACTCTTTTGGCCGGCCACTTGAGGTGTCTTTTATAGGGTTGGAAAAACCCTTTCACCTCCACACATTCAATGCAATCCATTGCATTGAGACATATCCTTGTTTGGCCGGCCACTTAAGGAGACAAAACCATTTTGTTCCTTCCACCTTAACTAGCTTAGGTGGATGCTTAGGTGGCATGCTTATGTGGCATGCTTATGTGGCATGCTTATGTGGCATTCTTATGTGGCATTCATGCATGTTGAATTAATCTTATTAATTCAATTAAGCTTATGTTATCATATTGAATTAATCTTATTAAATCAATAAGGTAACATATTGAATTAATCTCATTAAATCAATTAGCTAAAATTCTCATTAAGCTTAAAGTCCAAAAACCATTTTGTACTTAAGCTTATTCCCATATTATTCTAGTCAAACTAGAATACTTTAATTCCTCTAATTATCATGCTCTTTGTGTGTGACCCTATAGGCTCTCATAACGTTGACAGTGGATCTAAACTCTTTTAGATACACAAGCAATGAGCGGCATCTAGCAATACATCATTGCTACCCAAGTTACGAGATAAGTCAAGATCCGACTAACCTTTCCGTGACTACTATAATATATGACCGTGTCCTTCTATCCTTGATATCAGATTGATCAATGAGGCATAGACCGTGTCATCCTCGATCAATCTATGTGTTTCTTGATCCCTGAGTAAACTAACTCAAACAAATGAGCTCAATATCTCATATTGACTCATTCGAGCATGGCCATGCGTTTTAGTAGTTCTACTCAATCAAGGGGCCCACCGATATCACTCTCGTCATATGAGAGGGATAGATCCCATCTACATCACTCACATCCCTCCGCATAATTTGTTATATACCCAGTAATCGCCTTTATGGTCCACCCTGTTACGGGTTGTTGGTGCAGGGGCACTAGATAATCGAACCTGTGTTTTGATTATGGCAAAGACACAAAGTTAAGTTTATATTGTTATCTCACGAGCTAAATCAAGTGTGCAGAAAAGTACTAAAGCTGGAGCTGAAGGCTAGCGACACCCGGAGGAAGCCATGGTGGTCGGGCGACACTTGAGTGAATTCGGAGGGAGCCGAAGGAATCGAGTGGAAGGCCGAAAGCGAGAGCTACTATCGAGGTAAGCTCGTGTGAGTGAGAGATTGTAAGGTCGTGTCCTCTTTACGGGGACGACCGTAGGCGACGATTCGATTAAGACTTCCCGTGGAAGGTCTAGGTCGAGATCGGACGGTCAGAAACCGTCGTATTTATCATTTTCCTGTAAGGGATCGGATGGCCGGCTAGAGGGGGGTGAATAGCCCTTGGACGTTGGACGTCGTAAATTGCTCGTTCTCGTCGCGTGCTTGTCTACGATTGTTGTTAGCGCAGCGGAATACTAATGCAAATATGAATACTAACAACAAATACAATCACATGCAAATACACACGATATACGTGGTTCGGAACCGAATGGTTCCTACTCCACGGGCGAGCTCCTCGAGCTCTAGTTATGCGCACGGCACTGACTAAACTCCTTCTCGACTATACGTCGGAGGTGGAGAAACCTCTCACAAGCTATTACAACAATAATATACAAGAAATACAAAGACACAAGAAATACAAGTAAAGAACGCTTTACAAATCTTGGCTTTAACCCTTTTCTTGTTGCTTGCTTTGGATGGCTCTTGAAGGACTGGAATGCAACAGCAAATCCCCTTCAATTGCTTCCTTTTTGTCTCGGCGAAATCCTCCAACTCGAGCTCCATTTATAATCTGTATCAAGCTGTTTTCGCCCATCGATCATTGCCAAAAGGCCCGATCATTGCCCCCTATGTCCGTTGTCTCTGGCGGCGGATCCACGTCGGACAAGTTCCAGCGGATCTCCTACGATCATTGCCGAGTGGCGGTCGGTGACCTAATAATCGGCCCCCGATCGGCTATGGGCGTTAATGCTCCGACACTTCCATCGATCATTGCCATCCCACGGCGTCATTGCTCGGCTATCGATCGGGCCCGATCCATAGCGATCGGCCCAAGCCTAAAGCGCGACCTTACACGGTCGAACCCTAGTCGACTTGGACCCGGTCGGCCGGCACCTATGCGATCGGCTCATTCGAGCAAACCTCAAACACCAAGTTGTTTGAGCCTCCGACACTCAGTCTTAGCCACTTGGCTAAGTCCACATCCCTCATGGAGTTCCCCACAGAAGCTCTCTTCCCTCGGCCTACGTCCTCGGATCGCCAGCGCCGCGGCCATAGCGCCATCCTTCGTCTCATACCTAGAAGTATGCTTCCCTTTGGGCTCCTCCATTCGCTCCCCGTCCGGCGGTCCCTCGGATGCACCAAGCGCCGCGGCCGCAATGCCATCCTTCACCGACTCAAGGACCCGAGCCTAGTGAACTTGCCAAGTTCTCAAGACTTCCCAAATGCACCAAGCGCACAGCTTCGTAATGCATTTCTCACCAAGCACTAAGCGCACGGCTTCACAATGCTTTGGATTTCCCATGCCAAGCACCAAGCGCACGGCTTCGCAATGCTTTGGACTTTCCCATGCCAAGGCTTCCCCCTTGGACTTCCACACCAAGCTCCATGCTTGGATTTTCCATGCCAACACCATGTTGGACTTTCCCATGACAATCCCATGTCATGAGTTTTGTCTATCATCAAAATACCATCAAGGTCCGCCGAGTCAAACTCGAAGTCAACTCCGGGCCGATTGCACCAACAATCTCCCCCTTTTTGATGATTGACAAAACTCCCATCTCAAGTCTACAAATTCTCCCATATTTTCAATTCTCATATCCCAAAGAAAATTCCAACTAACCCTAATTGGTAACTTGGTAACTTATCACCAAATATCACAGTACATCAAAAAGGTCCTCCCCAAGGGTATGAATGTCTCATATCCCAATGAGATCTTACAATCTCTCCCTTGGAGAAACACATGCCTACAATCTTTCTAGTGATCCCATATCACTTAAAGAGAGACAACCCAATTTCCTCCCATGAGGAAATACATATCCATCTTCCCATGATGGATACCTCCCCCTAGAGGCTTGCTCCCCCTTGACCATTGTACCAACAATGTCCTTGGAGAGTCCCTAAGCCAATAGGAACATTAACCAAATCAAAATTAAGGCAAAGTTAAACAATGAACTCTCTTCCACCTTAAAGTTGATACTCACCCTCAACCCAACTCCTAATCCATATCCGATGGATTTCCACCCTCTCTAATGCTCTCCCAAGCATATCCTAGGGTTAGGAGTGGTTAGGGGACCAAAACATGCTGAATCATGGGCCTAACCAATAAGATTTACCCGAAATCAGCTTGGGCAATGATCAAATCGTAAATCACTACATCATCGATCACCGATCACATCCATGGCGATCGATAATCGATTTTGATTTCGTAAATGACTTTCCGAAATTCATAAGTAAATATACATAAGTTGATAAATATTGAAATTTGGTATGTATATTACTTATCACAAACATTATGGGTGAAAAATATTGGAAAATTATTTTACCCATTAAATTAGGAGATTGATACAAAGTTCAAAAGTTTAGAAAAGCTTCAATAAAGAGCCCTCTTTGTATCATCCCATTCAATGGTGATAGCTATCAAAAGATAGGCTTCACCAAGGTTTTTCAAAATGTTTTCAAAATGTTTTTCAAACCTTTATTTTCTTTTTCCTAAACATCTCACCAATATCTAGATGTGTAAGACACATACATGTCAAAGTTTTGTGAGATGTGGGTTTTTATTCTTTAAATGGTCTCATGCATATTTCTAGGCAATATTATTTGATTCCCATCAAATCATGCCATAGTCCTTAATTTCATTTTAATTTATGCATGATGATGATTATGGCATAGATATGATATAAGATAGAAACATATGCCAATATCATGATGTCATGGCATGTGAATGATAACTAATCATACATGACATCTAAACATAACTTTAAACATGATCATGACATTTTTATAGATAAAGTGAAAATGATGTCATGACATGGCAAGGCACATAAAGCATGGCAAGAAAAATATACTAAGGTATAAAATACCTAAGTGTTAAAATCAATTTGCCATTTCTAAGTATTAAACCAATTTTTCCTTAATGCCATTCATTTCCCTAGTGTGCCAAAAACTCGAAATGGCACACCATTACCTCTATGACTTAATTGTGCCAATTTAAATCATTTTTAGCTTCTCAAACATATTGGCACACCCTAATGTGTCAACTCTACTATGGTTAGGTTAACTACCCATCCACTTAGGGTTGACACACCCTAACCCATTTAGCGTGAATCGATCACGCTCTTAGGAACCCAATATCTATTGGAGCTCCTTGGGTTAACAAGGTATTCCCTAGGGATGACTTCCCTAGATACCTTCCTAATGACCCTTTTTGCCTTTGAAGCCTTAGTCACATGGGTCTTACTTGGGTCAACTCTAGAGGTGACTCCTCCATTGACCTTCTTAGTGGCTTTCTTGGTTTTCCTTAAGTCCTTAGCCACTAAGCACACACCATGGCTAGACTTAGGGATATCTTCCCTATCAGCCTTGGTTTTTCTAGACCTAGAGATAGTTCCATAATCAAATGGAACATTATGATAAGTCTTCTTGGGCTTTGGTTTGTGACCCAAACCATCCTTGCCCTTAGACCGTTTTTGAACCTTAGGTCTTGACTTTTGGGCATTTGACCCTAGAATTGAATTTTCTATGATTCTAAGGGTTTTCTCCATTTTCTTAAGTCTTGATCTCAAGACTTGGTTTTCCAACTCCAATTTCCTCAACTTTGAATTTTCATTAGATTTTTGGGAGTTGGTTTTCTTCTTAGGCATATGCCTAGATTTCTTGGGATTAATACCCAAGTTCTCTTCTACTCTCCTAATGGACTCTTTAGGAAGGATTGGTCTAGTGTTTTGAGTCCTAGGTTTGTCCTTAGTCATATAAACATGCTTGGCACCTAGACACACATATTTGTTTTTCCTAGCATGCTTTTCATTGATAATTGCAAGAGAACTAAAATAATTTTTAGCATGATTTTTGACTTTAGGAATTGAAAGTGCATTAACTAAATTTACCTTAGGGTTAGCTTGGGAAGCTCCCCCTACATGAATTGCACCTCCTTGCCCTTTCTTCCTCCCCCTAGGGCATTGGCTTCGGTAATGTCCCTTTTGATTGCATTTAAAACACATAATGTGCTCTTTGCTCTTGATTTTGGGAACACCGGCATCATTTGACTTTGGGTTGACTTTTGGTGTTGATGCCTTCTTCTTAGCCAATTTAGGGCATTTGCTCTTGTAATGCCCTTTCTCCCTACACTCAAAGCATATTATGTGATTTTTATTTAAAATTACAACACTTGAGTTACCTAGGGAGGTGGTGGAGACCTCTTCACTTCTTCCGGAGGTAGAAACTTCATCTTGACCTTTCTCCGGAGTAGAAACCCTTTCCTCCCCCTCAATGCTAGAGGTGGAGGTCTCCACCAAATCATCCACATCTTCAAAAGTGGATGATGATTCTTCTTCGGCATTCTCCTCTACTTGTGCGGATTGGGAATTTTCTTGGAATTTCATTACCTCATTCCATAATTCCCTTGCATCCCTATAATCACCCAATCTAGACCAAATGGTATTAGGTAACAAATCACTAATCAACTTGATTACCTTGAGATTTGTCTTGAAGTTCTTAATTTGGTCTTGGGTCCACCTTGACTTCTCAATTTGCCTATTTCTTTCATCCCTAGGCAATTCGAAACCGTTTTCTAAGATTAGTATAAAATCAAAATCGGTTTCTAGGTATACCTCCATTTTTCTTCTCCACCATAGAAAGTCTCCTTCGAATTTTGGTGGTTGAAGGTTGTAGCTGGCCATCTTGAATTGCTCTCGCGGCGGTTAGTCCTTGAAGAGCGACCTCGGCTCTGATACCACTTGTAAGAGATCGGATGGCCGGCTAGAGGGGGGTGAATAGCCCTTGGACGTTGGACGTCGTAAATTGCTCGTTCTCGTCGCGTGCTTGTCTACGATTGTTGTTAGCGCAGCGGAATACTAATGCAAATATGAATACTAACAACAAATACAATCACATGCAAATACACACGATATACGTGGTTCGGAACTGAATGGTTCCTACTCCACGGGCGAGCTCCTCGAGCTCTAGTTATGCGCACGGCACTGACTAAACTCCTTCTCGACTATACGTCGGAGGTGGAGAAACCTCTCACAAGCTATTACAACAATAATATACAAGAAATACAAAGACACAAGAAATACAAGTAAAGAACGCTTTACAAATCTTGGCTTTAACCCTTTTCTTGTTGCTTGCTTTGGATGGCTCTTGAAGGACTGGAATGCAACAAAGAAATCCCTTCAATTGCTTCCTTTTTGTCTCGAAATCCTCCAACTCGAGCTCCATTTATAATCAGATCAACGTTTTCGCCCATCACGATCGCCAAAAGGCCCGATCAGCTCTCGTCCGTTGTCTCACAACGCCGGATCCACGTCGGACAAGTTCCAACGGATCTCCTACCCGATCATTGCCGGGCAATGATCGGTGACCTAGTAGTCGATCGCCTCGGCTATGGAGCGTTGTGCTCGACACTTCCATCGATCGCCATCCCACGGCCGATCGCCGACGCTCGACGTCGATCACATCCATGGCGATCGCCAAGCACCAAAACGCAGCCTTACACCGGTGAACCCTAGTCGACTTGGACGATCGAATCGGCACCTATGCTACGATCGCGTCGCAAACCTCAAACACCAAGTTGTTTGAGCCTCGACACTCGATCTTAGCCACTTGGCTAAGTCCACATCCTCATGGAGTTCCCCACCGAAGCTCTCTTCCCTCGGCCTACGTCCCTCGGATGCGCCAAGCGCACGGCTTCGCAACGCCATCCTTCGCGTCTCATACCCTAGAAGTATGCTTCCCTTTGGGCTCACTCCATTCGCTCCCAGTCCGGCGGTCCCTCGGATGCACCAAGCGCACGGCTTCGCAATGCCATCCTTCACCGACTCAAGGACCCCGAGCCTAGTGAACTTACCAAGTCCTCAAGACTTCCCACATGCACCAAGCGCACGGCTTCGCAATGCATTTCTCACCAAGCACCAAGCGCACGGCTTCGCAATGCTTTGGATTTCCCATGCCAAGCACCAAGCGCACGGCTTCGCAATGCTTTGGACTTTCCACATGCCAAGGCTTCCCCCTTGGACTTCCACACCAAGCTCCATGCTTGGATTTTCCATGCCAACCCCATGTTGGACTTTCCCATGACAATCCCATGTCATGAGTTTTGTCTATCATCAAAATACCATCAAGGTACTGCTCGAGTCAAACTCGAGTCAACCTGGGCCGATTGCACCAACATTTCCGAGCTAACCTCTTATTGCAGGGAAGTGGCCAAGCTGGCAGTCGACTGCTGGACACATAGCAGTCGACTGATGGGAGTCATCAGTCGACTGATGGCGACGACTCAGCTTTTGCGCTAGGTCAAAACGGATAACGTTTGACGCGGCCACTTCGCGATAAAATTTGGAAAAATCCATGATCCGTTCCAAAGAAATAGGAGACAATTTCAGAGGCCAAAGTCTATAAAAGGAGGGGAGGATTCCACTCCAAATCACATCAATTATTCATCAAGTGCTCCTACAACGCCAACGCTTCAACACCGTCATAACGCCGACGCGACGACAACCTCAGATCTTCTTCGTCGGCAGCAGCATCTAGTAATACTTTTTATTATTGTATTCGTTGTTTTTTTTGTAACGAGGTGAGGTAGGCTTGTTGCCTCATCCTCGTACTTCCGGATTTTGTGATCGTTGTCTCCTACCTCCAACGAGGAGGAGACGTTATAGTGCTTTGCCCTCCGTACGCGGTCAAGGACCGATAGGGCCTTGGAGTAGCAACCACTGGGTTGTGAACCAAGTAAAATAAACGTGTCATTTATTTTACGCTGTGTTTACTCGTTTACTTTGCGTATCGAACGAGCACGAAAGTTTCACGATTGCTATTCACCCCCTCTAGCGACGCTTCTCGATCCAACAATTGGTATCAGAGCAGGGGCGCTAAGATTTGGTGAAACCACCAATCTAGCACGTTTTGGTTTTCTTTTCGTATTTTTCGATTCGTATATTTCTTAGATTTTGTTTCCCGCACTACTAATCCAAGACCAAGTCTTGGTACATAGTTTTTTTGTTGTGTTTTTGCAAGTACTAATCTCCTTCGGAGTACCTCACGATCAAAGCATATAACTTTTGCTACAAGTGGACTCACAAGCGATCTACCCACCAAATCGAAGCTCTCTGAAAGATCTACACTTCTTTACGGGGTTTACCCTCGTAACAAGCTGTTTCAGCCCCAAAATCCAACGTTTAGTACCCTTTCGGGGACATCAAGGTCGTAAGTTTCAAATTTTTGTTAGATTCTTATCCTCCTTATTTATTTCTGTTTTTTTCTATTATTTCCCGATTACTAATCCAAGACCAAGTCTTGGAATTCTCTTTAGTTTTTATTTGTGTTTTGCAAGATACTTAATGGCTCACATTGAGGATATAGCACCACCCGACCTCGTTCTTTAACGGAGATGATTTCCGTTATTGGAAAGGTCGGATGGAGTGTTTCTTGAAAACACAAGTCGAGACTTGGATAATAATCCAAACCGGCTTTGCTTTACCCACCAATGATCAAGGAGAACCTTGGATTTCAACAAGTGGACAAATGCAACCAAGAGGCAAATCGAAGCGATGCAAGAGCAACCCAAATATTGCAATGTGGCTTGTCCAAGGAGGAACTCAACCGCATCGGACCATTCATTAGTGCCAAGGACCTATGGAATAAATTAATCGAGCTACGAAGGAACGTCCGATGCTAAGGTATGTAAACGTGACCTTCTTTTCAATAAGTTGTATAACCTCAAGATGCAGGAACACGAGACGGGCAACGCAACTACACGCCGCGCCCGGACATTGTCAACGCCTACACACCATCGGACACAAGGTCGAAAACCGTGACCTACTAAGGTACGTTCTTAATTCATTTCCTAGGACTACCTTGTGGGCATCCATGGTCGATGCCTACAAGGTCTCTAAGGACCTATCGAGCTTAGGTTAGATGAATTATTTTCCGAGTTTGAACTTCATGAGCAAACTAACGCGATCCGGCGAGAGAGGTATTGCTCTACTTGCATGACAAAGAAGCAAGCCACCTACTAGGCAAGTAGATGAACTCGAACCCAAGACGAATCTGAATCCAAGAGGAGGCCATAATAGTCAATATTGTGCGGAGAATAGTTCGACAAGAAAGAAGGAAATTGAAGAATGAGAACCAAAGAAAAGGGAGCAAGGAAAGCCTTCCATGCAACTTGGGACAGAGAAGACATAGCTTACATGGCAAGAACGGAGGAGTCGAGTCGAATCCGAGAGTCCAACTACAACTCCGACTCAGGCCAAGATTATTTGAGAGAAAACTCAAAGCCGGACCAAAGGGAAAGTTAAGGTTGATTTCTCTTTAATTAGTACACTTTACAAATTACAATTAAACCGCTTAATAGGAAATTAACTAAGTCCGAGTCTAGGGTTGAGTCGTTACTTGAGGAGGTTGAAACCCTCAAGCAAGAGGCTACTCTAATCTCTTCAACTAGTCAAGTTCAAGAGAAACTCAACCCAAATTGAAAAACTTGAGAAGGAGAATTCTCTCTTGAAAGACCAAGTTCAAGAGGTGAGGCTAGGTTGGAAAAGTTCACGTTGGGATCTAAGAACCTTAACCGACTACTTGGAACCCAAAGAGCCGTGTACAACAAAGCGGACTCGGATTTAAGTCAAAGACTACGAATAGGTCTTATATGTCTATATAAATCGTAGTCATCAAAGAGTCCAAGCATGGGTCCCAAAGGTTTTATTAAATTCACATATTAGGACTAATAAGTATTGGATTCCTCGGGATCAAGTTCATTATTTGAATAGACCTTATTGGTTCAATGGTCTAGAGAGCTAACACTAAAATAGTATACCCGCTTACTTAGCAAAACCATTGCATGCTTAGAATTTACGTTAACTTGTGAACTTACTTAGAATACGACATAACCAACTAAAATCCTTGAAAGATTGAGCCTCGGGAGCCTCTTTTCATAAATAACTAGTTAGTCAACTCTTGATAATATAGTATCGGGATGCGTGAGATGATAGTACGTTAGGAGACAAAGTCTCGTGTATTCGAGCTAGATAAGGCGTATCTAGCTTGGTGCACTTGACCGAGTGGAACTAGCTGAAGCTACCTCTCCGTATCCTAAACTAGTTAGACCAGGAAGTAACCCTAAGTGACTTAAGTGATATTTTCTTGAATTTGGCTTTGTCTAAGGAAGTGGTCGTTGTTCCGATCAAAGAAGGCCCCTGTGCCTCGCCACGACACAGAAGCGTTTCTCGAAAAGTTACTTAACGATCTAAAGGTTAAATCTGAATCTAACCCAAGGTTGACTATCTTTAATCAATTTAAAATCATCTCACAAAACATATAAGGTGAACAAATTATGAGACACATAGAATGGGTGAGATGTTAAGGATAATTGAAATATACTTGAAACAATCCCTTCAAAATACTACTTATTTTCTCAACTATTGTACTTAACAACTCTGAGGCCAAAGTTTAGCGCCCCCTACATCTCTTATACTTCATATATTTGACTAAGGGGGAGAGCAAACTAATCTTAAGGGTTATATTATAAATCTTTAGATTATTGGTGCGAGAGGACACACCTCGAACCAATCTATCTAACTATTGCTAGACGCATGCTTGGACTCATATTTGATTTATCTAGATGCATTCATAAACAACATTGTTTTAAACCCCTATTTTATACAAAAACCCCAACACTCTTTTTTGATTTATGGCAAAAGGGGGAGAAGAGCGAAAGTTAAGGGGGAGTAACACAAAATTTGTTTTTGAAAACTAAAGTATCTCTTTCAAAACTCACCTAGGGTTAAGGGGGAGTTTTGGTTAAGGGAGAGTTTTTGGGAATGGCATTCATCATCTACTATATGTGTTTTATGCTTTAATTTCCCTTAACTTTGTGTTGGTTTGCCATAGATCAAAAAGGGGGAGATTGTTGGTGCAGGGGCACTAGATAATCGAACCTGTGTTTTGATTATGGCAAAGACACAAAGTTAAGTTTATATTGTTATCTCACGAGCTAAATCAAGTGTGCAGAAAAGTACTAAAGCTGGAGCTGAAGGCTAGCGACACCCGGAGGAAGCCGTGGTGGTCGGGCGACACTTGAGTGAATTCGGAGGGAGCCGAAGGAATCGAGTGGAAGGCCGGAAGCGAGAGCTACTATCGAGGTAAGCTCGTGTGAGTGAGAGATTGTAAGGTCGTGTCCTCTTTACGGGGACGACCGTAGGCGACGATTCGATTAAGACTTCCCGTGGAAGGTCTAGGTCGAGATCGGACGGTCAGAAACCGTCGTATTTATCATTTTCCGAGCTAACCTCTTATTGCGAAGTGGCCGGTGGCGGTCATTGCTTTGGACACATAGCGATCGGTGATGCCCATCGATCGATGATGGAGTCATCGATCGTGATGGCGACGACTCTTTGCGCTAGGTCAAAGCGGATAACGTTTGACGCGCCACCAGCGATAAAATTTGGAAAAATCCATGATCCGTTCCAAAGAAATAGGAGACAATTTCAGAGGCCAAAGTCTATAAAAGGAGGAGGATTCCACTCCAAATCACATCAATTATTCATCAAGTGCTCCTACAACGCCAACGCTCAACATCATATAACGCCAAGCAGCGACAACCTCGGATCTTCTTCATCGGCGATCTAGTAATACTTTTTATTATTGTATTCGTTGTTTTTTTTGTAACGAGGTGAGGTAGGCTTGTTGCCTCATCCTCGTACTTCCGGATTTTGTGATCGTTGTCTCCTACCTCCAACGAGGAGGAGACGTTATAGTGCTTTGCCCTCCGTACGCGGTCAAGGACCGATAGGGCCTTGGAGTAGCAACCACTGGGTTGTGAACCAAGTAAAATAAACGTGTCATTTTATTTTCCGCTGTGTTTACTCGTTTACTTTGCGTATCGAACGAATGAAAACGAAAGTTTTACGATCGCTATTCACCCCCCCCCCTCTAGCGACGCTTCTCGATCCAACACGGGTGACGTTTGACGATACCAAAGTACACAACTCCTTATGTAGGGAACCGTAGTGACTTCAGGTCTGAGGACTATTCATACCAATAGTCACATGAGAAAGTTTATGACACTCATATAACGATCCATGAAACTTTCTCATGGCGGGTCAGTTCAGTATATATTCTCCAATATATACCCATGTGTCAACTTGATATCATATATCCATGACTTGTGAGATCAAGTCATCAATTGACCTACATGCTAGTCTTTATGTATTAATATTGCCCTTGCATATTAATACTCGACTAGGAACATTTAGGAAAGTGTTCTCTACAGCCTCTCATAATCAATTCTGCCAATTGATGTGCTGTAGATAAGAACCTACTTTTCTAGGGCATTATTATATTTAAATTAGCTGGCACAAGCAAGATGTAAATATAATAACCAATCCTTTGCCTTTATAGAATATGATACAAAATGTTCCCTATTCAACCATCACATGATTGGTTCTAGGGCTTTAACTAACATGATCATGGCATAAATGATATCATAAGTAAACATGGCCAATGATCATGATGTCATGACATATAATACAATCTAAGCATACATGAAATTTAACCTAAACCTAAGCATGATCATGTCATTTTAAATGATTAAGATAAATATGATGTCATGGAATGTTATATGGCAATCAAAGCATGGCATATAAAAAGTATAGGAATAATAATACCTAAATTTTAATATTAGTTGCCATTTGTTATAATTAGATTTATTTTTCCATATTACTACTAATCTCCCAAGTGTGCCAAAAATCCAAAATGACACACTATGTGTTGGATCGAAGCTAATCGCTAGAAAGGGGGGTGAATAGCGATAAAACTTTTTTTTTTGTTCGTTCGTTAAAACCCGAGTAGATAATTAATTGCAGTGGAAAGATAAGCAATAAATAAAGGAGACAAATATTTTTACTTGGTTCGTAGCCTTCGGCTACTACTCCAAGGCCCTAGTGGTCCATGACCACGCACGGAGGGCAAAACACTAAAGAACTCCTCCTCGTTAGAGGTAGGAGTTAATCGTTACAAATAAAAGCAAAAAGCTTGAGGTAGAGGGACACTCCCCCTCTCCTCATTACGATAAAAGCTCCGAGATTTGAAAGTAATGAACTGAAATAAACAACTTAAACCGATGTAATAAAAAGAAAACAATTAAACCTATACATCGGAGAAGAAGCAATTCGTTGTCGGAAAGTTGTAGCTTGGTGGAGGCTTTTGGAAGCTTAGAATTGATGAAGAAACCCTAGGATTGGCCCTCCTTTTATAGCCTTTGAGCCCCTTTTCGAGAGGAACTTCACCAAATAGAGTTTTGGCACATGGCTCCTTGAAAAATGGTGATAATGTTAGTAATATATGAGAGATGTCCTAAGGCAATCGCCTTATGTATGAATCATTTATATGATAAATGAAGATTCACTATTTGAGTATACATGTTTTATGTATTTGATTGGATCTTAAACTCATTTACTGAATGTCCACGATACGATTCACAGCATGAGAGAATTTGTGATTGGATCACAACTAGTGAGTATCTCTACATGTGTAATTGTGATGTATCGGAATTATCCTAGTCGATGAATTGATGGATTTGGACACCATCAATTCGCCGAGACTAGCACGAGGTATACTCCTTGGTGTATCCAAGCGGTGATTCTCCGGGGAGACATAGTGATGTCCGAGTTAATCGTGGATGCTAGTTATGGTAACTAGTTCATTGGTGACCAGTAGTAAGACTTCATATGGTTCTCTGCATATATAGATATGTCAATGAAGTTCTTCTTGTGGCTTAAGTGCGATGTTCCTTTGACTTGCGGTATTCAAGTCATCTTGATCATGGAGACTTATGCTTTGACATCTTAAGCAAACATCTCCGAGGAGATGTGGACCCGGGATGATTGGGTATAAGTCGAAGTGATCGAAGGTGTTTGAATAGCCTATAAAGGATTCACCACTCCTTGCGAGGAGATGTATACCCATGGCCTCTCGTCGGATTGTTACTAAAGTCTTTGGCCAAAGCATTACATGTTTAGAGTAAAGTACTCTTGATACATGTGGAGTAACTAGAATCCGTGGGGCGAGGAAATGATACTTGGGCTAGGTGTGGCGTAGTCGACCTAGTGAGGGATCACAATAGACCATGTCACTGAACCAAGTGGGTATAAGATGAGTGAAGGAATGGGGCACGATTCATTCGAGCTTGAAGGGTTTCAGAAATAGTTCTGGATCAACCGTTGATCTTTTCGGTTAATTGGGGATCATGATGTACTACTAGGTGCCAATCATGATCGTTCTATAATTAATGGTTAATTATAGACGGCCAACATAAACCGAGAACCTATTTGGTCACACGCACAAAGGATTTAAAACGAGCTTGAGAATGGGATTCTCGATCGAGAGAAACTATGTTTGGTTGGACCAAACATAAAGCGAGCATGAAATTGTTTGATTGCAATGGAAGCGTGGATGGGCCGTGTCTTATGAAGACATAATGGATGGACCAAAATGGTTTGGTTCTAATCCAATGGATGAGAATAAACCAAAGGGTTTGGTTTATATTAAACGAATGAACCAAAGGTTGGTTCGGTTTGTTTTAACTTAAAATAAACCATCATGGTTTGGTTTATTTTAACTTATCTTAATGGAGCGGGTTAACGGGCTTTATGGATATGATCCATTAACCATTAAGAGAATTAGTTCTCTATAAAATAGGGCTTAAACCCTAATCTATTTTGGCCGCCCAACCTAGTTGCCGCCCACCCCTTGTTGGTGATTTCGGCGCCCAACTACAAGCTGCCGCTGCCCAGCTTTGTGCCGCTGTCCAAGACCCTTGCCGGCGTCCAAGCTCCAGCCGGTGAACCTCCGGCGACCCTCCGGTGATCTCCTATAGGTTCGGCATCAAGGTGAGCTTTTTCTCTCCTTGTTTTGGCCGGCGCCTACTCCTCCACCAAGCTGTCCAGTTTTCTGGACAGCTTCTCCTCCTCTCGTCGGAGCATCGTTTGGATGACAATTAGTGCTCCGACAGCGGCTAACTTACCGGGGATTTGATCTCCGGTAATCCTCTGAGGTGGAGGACGAAGGATTCGTCAAACGGTTGACGAATACCTCTCCGGAGAAGCGAGTTTTGAGAACTCGTTTTAGGATCCGAATTTGGATTCGGATCGTGATCATCTCTCGATCACGTCGTCTTCAACACGAGGCTAGTAACCCATACGAAGACGAAGCTCGTGACTTAGCGAAGTCATCCCGAGGAGCTCGGCGTGGATACGGATAGAGACGATTCTTACGAGGATCATTCCGGTTGATGCCGTTCCCGCTACACGTCATACGGAAGGTATAACGTAGTTTAATTTCCTTTTATTGCAAATTTTAATTTACGGTTATGTCTACACTTGTTGTAATAGCATGCGTGTGTTGTGTGTGTTGTAATAAATATAGATTTATTATTTTTAATTGCTTCCGCTGTGCTCATGTTTACGAAACATGATCGAACACACACACGCCGCGGTGCCGGAAACCCAACAGTGGTATCAGAGCCCAGGTTGTGTTTCGACATAATCGTAAAATGGTTTTGCGATAGTCATAATGTATTTCTGGAAATTTTCTGAATTTTGGAAATTTAGAAGTATTTATGGAAATTTTTCAATTTTGGAAAGTCTAGAAGTATTTATGGAAATCCTCCACTTTTGGAAAGTTGGAAGTATTTATGGAAATTGATATTTTCCATAAATAAAATATTTGATTAGATTCTGGAAATTTGTTTCCTAATTTAATCATGATTTGATTTGGGAAATCAAATCTTAAAATATTTTATTTCCATAAGTAGTTTTAATGATTTAGGAAATTGGTTTCCTAAATAGATTTTCCTTAATCAAATAATTCCATGAATAAAATATGTGATTAGATTTGGAAATTTGTTTCCTAATTTAATTATGATTTGATTTGGAGAATCAAATCTTAAACATATTTTATTTTCATAAATAGTTATGACATATAAGGAAATATATACATGACATAATTGTATGCCATGTAATTGCATTAGATGCATAACATTATGCCATGCATGTCATGACATGTAGATGTATGCCATGTATGCCATGCCATGTAGATAATAGTTATTTGCATGCAAAGAGGATGAGACATAAAAACCCTAACTCAATATTAAAGCCTACACCTTCCATTAATATGGTTAGAACCAGAGTTCTGTTTCCTGTTTGGGTTGTTGGACTCACTCCAAGCCCGGCTCGAACCTGAACATGTTCAAATCATTGGAATAGTTTAACTCTAATATGGTAAGAGTCAGAGGTCAATCGTTAGTTTGGGTTGTTGGACTCACTCCAAGCCTGGCTAATTGGTTGAATGCGCTCTAACCATATTAAAACTATTTCGCGATTAATGGGTCGGCTTTAACTTGGAGCATCGATTTGTTGGACTCACTCCAAGGTCGATGTGAAGAGAGGTGAAGTTGGGTGCTATGCATATGATGCATACTTGTTAATGTGTTAACAACCCAATGTATGTGTAAACATTCAATTAGTTGATAGCACATTGTGATAGTTACATATACATGATATGTAATCGGTATACTTGATACCCACCATCATAGCTAAGAATGACTTGTTGGACTCACTCCAAGGTTGTTCTTATCTATGATGGATATCAGCCCATTCGGAGATGGACCTACGATCTCCCGAAGTGATTTTGGGGTTTTTGAAATTCGAAAAATGAATGGGATTTATAAATGTATATTGATGCATTTTTTAAAATCATCTTTCTCATATATGCTCGTTTTGTATTTCTAAGTTAATATATTGATCATGATGTGTTTGAATTTGCGTTCCATTTTGGATTCAAATAAATTGACTGGGCCGAACTTCTTGGACTGGCTTAGAAACTTGAGAATTATTCTCAAGGTGAAAAGCTTGTGTATGTCCTCGAAGCGCCTCTTCCCGCCCGTCCTAGTGACGATGCAACTTTGGACCAATTGTTGGCCTATCAGAAACATGTGAGTGATTCTGAACAAATGAGTTGCATCATGCTAGCCGCGAAGGAACCCAAGCTACGAAAGCAGCATGAGCATATGGATGCTCATATCGTAGTCCTTCGTCTCTGTGAGTTGGTTGATGAGCAAGTGAGATTCGAAAGGTTAGAAGTCTCCAAGCTCCTCTTCACCTCTGAGATGCAAGGAGGTTCATCTGTGGTACTGCTCAACATGCTGAAGACTGTGGAGCCTTCTGAGAAGCATGAGTAGGGGACAGTGTTGTTAGTTGATTCCTCGAAGAAAGGTTCTAAGAGGAAGTCAAAGGAACAAATGTAGGGAAGAAGAAAAAGGCTAAAAGGCGAACTAGCTCAAAGGGCACTTGCCATCATTATGGCAAGGAGGGTCATTGGCGAAGAAATTGCAAGGTTTATCAAGAGTCCGTGAAGAAGGATAAGGCATCGGATGCCCCATCTTCTTCAGAAATCTTCTTTATTGATTGTCATTCTATTTCCTTAGACACTTGGGTATTGGATACTGGGTGTGGCTCACATATATGTAATGACATACATGGGCTAAGGAAAAGAAGAAGACTCGTCAAGGGAGAGTCAAATTTACGTGTTGGGAATGGAGCAAATGTAGCTGCACTCTCCAACGGAACGTATTTGTTGAAACTCCTACTTGTCTTAGAAGGATTTTATATTCCTTTGTTGATAAAGAACATCATTTCTATTTCTTGTTTAAATAGAAATGGTTTCCATTTGACGTTTAGTAACAATTGTTGTTACATAACTTTGAATGGGGTTCTTTATGGGACTGGAACTTTAAGCAATGGTGTTTATACGTTGGACGTATCCAGTGACATTTGCAATATCGAAGCGAGCAACAAGAGTGCTCGAAAGGATAATCAAATAGACTCCTACATGTGGCATTGTCATCTTGGCCATGTAAGCAAGAAACGCATGTCCGAATTACACCGATGTGGAATTCTGGAATCGTTTGAATTGGATTCATACGATACATGTGAATCATGCTTAAAAGGCAAGATGACTAAGTTACATTTTACTGGAAAAGGTGAACGAGTGGGAGAGTTACTAGGTTTAGTACATACTGATGTATGTGGACCTATGTCAACTCAAGCTTTAGGAGGCTATAGCTACTTCATTACCTTCACCGATGATCACTCACGGTTTGGGTATGTGTTCTTGATGAAACACAAGTCTGAAGCCTTTAAAAGGTTCAAAGAATTCAGAAATGAAGTAGAGAAACAACATGACAAAAGTATTAAAATACTTCGATCGGATCGAGGTGGTGAATACTTAAGTCAAGAGTTTCTTGATTATCTAAGAGACAATGGCATATTGTCTCAATGGACTCCGCCCTATACACCACAGCATAATGGTGTATCTGAGAGGCGTAACCGGACCTTGTTGGACATGGTCAGGTCAATGATGAATCATGCGACTCTTCCCAAGTTCTTTTGGGGTTATGCACTTCAGACAGCTGTTTACTTGTTAAACAGAATGCCTACCAAGGTAGTCTCTACTACTCCATATGAGATATGGGCTAGTAAGAAACCTCATGTATCTTACTTGAAGATATGGGGTTGTCCTGCTTATGTGAAGCGGACTGTATCAGACAAACTGGATGCTAAGTCTGATAAATGTCTATTTATTGGATACCCTAAGGAAACAAGGGGTTACCAATTCTATCATCCTGTGGAACAAAAGGTGTTTGTTTCAAGGCATGCTATGTTTCTAGAGAAAGAGTTTCTCTTGCAAGAAAACAGTGGGAGTGTCGTTGAGCTTGAGGAGGCTCGAGAGACTCAAATAGACATTGATGAGATACCTGGTGAAGCACAACAGCCGACAACTCATAGTGATGAGCAATCGGCTGGACCTATTATAACACCACATCTTCGTAGATCTGGTAGAACACGCAATATTCCTGAGAGATATGGATTTCTCGTAAGTGAATCGAATGATGTGTTACTCATTGATGATGAGGAGCCTACCAGATATGAAGAAGTGCTGACAAGTTCAGAAAGGGATAAGTGGCTTGGTGCCATGAAGTCGGAAATGGATTCCATGTACGAAAACCAAGTTTGGAACTTGGTTGACCCACCTGAAGGCATAAAGCCTATAGGGTGCAAGTCGGTTTTCAAGAAGAAAACCGACATGGATGGTAATGTGATTACCTATAAGGCTAGATTGGTGGCGAAAGGATATCGTCAAAAACAAGGTGTTGATTATGACGAAACCTATTACGTAGCTATGCTTAAATCCATTCGGATGCTCCCGGCCATAGCGGCTCATTATGATTATGAGATATGGCGGATGGATGAAAACGACTTTCCTTAATGGAAACCTACTCGAGGGCGTGTATATGATACACTGAGGGTTTCACATCGGACTGACAAAACCAAGATATGCAAATTGCCGATCCATTTATGGATTGAAGCAAGCATCCGAGGCTGGAATATCCATTTTGATGAGACAATCAAAAAGTTTGATTTCTCACAAAATCCAGACGAACCTTGTGTGTACAAGAAGGTTAGTGGGAGTGCAGTCGTGTTCCTAGTATTGTATGTCTATGACATACTACTTATAGGAAACGATGTTTCAATCTTACAGTCAGTGAAGTTTTGGTTATCCAAGACATTCTCCATTAAAGACCTGGGAGAAGCAACCTACATCCTCGGGATTAAGATCTATAGAGATAGATCGAAACGGTTGTTTGGTCTTTCGCAGTCTACATATATAGACCGAGTGCTAAAGAGGTTTAGCATGTCGGAATCCAAGAAAGGTTTCTTACCCATCAGGCATGGGGTACACCTTTCGAAGTCTATGTCATCATAAGAAGACGAGAGGATTTGCATGAGTAAGATTCCCTATGCATCCGCAATAGGATCTATCATGTATGCTATGTTATGTACGAGGCCCGATGTATCGTATGCTCTGAGTGTCACGAGCAGATACCAGTCCGATCCAGGAATGGATCATTGGGCGGCTGTTAAGACGATCCTTAAGTACTTGAGAAGAACTAAGGATGTGTTCCTAATATATGGAGAAGGGTACATGGTGATACGTGGGTATACGGATGCCAGATCCAGACAGACAAGGATGATTCCATGTCTCAGTCTGGGTATGTATTCACCTAAAATGTAGGCGCAATAAGTTGGAAAGGTTCCAAGCTTGACACTATAGCGGATTCTGCCACTAAGGCAGAATACGTTGCAGCTTTGGAAGCAGCAAAGGAAGCGGTTTGGATCAATAAGTTCATCTATGAACTTGATGTGGTCTCATCAATGATCCAAACATGTGCTTCGCCGCTATCATCTTATCAAAGAGATCATCAGTAGGAACGAAATACAAATCGAGAAAATTCCCACTGAAAGGAACTTAGCGGATCCTTTGACTAAGGCATTACCTCAAAGTAAGTTTGAGGGTCATGTTAGAGCATATGGTATTGGATACCGTAGCGATTGGCATTAGGCCAAGTGGGAGTCTGTTAGTAATATATGAGAGATGTCCTAAGGCAATCGCCTTATGTATGAATCATTTATATGATAAATGAAGATTCACTATTTGAGTATACATGTTTTATGTATTTGATTGGATCTTAAACTCATTTACTGAATGTCCACGATACGATTCACAGCATGAGAGAATTTGTGATTGGATCACAACTAGTGAGTATCTCTACATGTGTAATTGTGATGTATCGGAATTATCCCTAGTCGATGAATTGATGGATTTGGACACCATCAATTCTATCGAGACTAGCACGAGGTATACTCCTTGGTGTATCCAAGCGGTGATTCTCCTTTGGAGACATAGTGATGTCGGAGTTAATCGTGGATGCTAGTTATGGTAACTAGTTCATTGGAGTGACCCGGTAGTAAGACTTCATATGGTTCTCTGCATATATAGATATGTCAATGAAGTTCTTACTGTGGCTTAAGTGCGATGTTCCTTTGACTTGCGGTATTCAAGTCATCTTGATCATGGAGACTTATGCTTTGACATCTTAAGCAAACATCTCCGAGGAGATGTGGACCCGGGATGATTGGGTATAAGTCGAAGTGATCGAAGGTGTTTGAATAGCCTATAAAGGATTCACCACTCCTTGCGAGGAGATGTATACCCATGGCCTCTCGTCGGATTGTTACTAAAGTCTTTGGCCAAAGCATTACATGTTTAGAGTAAGGTACTCTTCGATACATGTGGAGTAACTAGAATCCGTAGGACGAGGAAATGATACTTGGGCTAGGTGTGACGTGAGTCGACCTAGTGAGGGACACAATAGACCATGTCACGAACAGTGGGTATAAGATGAGTGAAGGGAATGGGGCACGATTCATTCGAGCTACTGAAGGGTTTCAGAAATAGTTCTGGATCAACTGTTGATCTTTTCGGTTAATTGGGGATCATGATGTACTACTAGGTGCCACTCATGATCGTTCTATAATTAATGGTTAATTATAGATGGCCAACATAAACCGAGAACCTATTTGGTCACACGCACAACGAGTGTAATCCAAAGGATTTAAAACGAGCTTGAGAATGGGATTCTCAGACCGAGAGAAACTATGTTTGGTTGGACCAAACATAAAGCGAGCAAGAAATTGTTTCAGTCGCAATGGAAGCATAGATGGGCCGTGTCTTATGAAGACATAATGGATGGACCAAAATGGTTTGGTTCTAATCCAATGGATGAGAATAAACCAAAGGGTTTGGTTTATATTAAACGAATGAACCAAAGGTTGGTTCGGTTCGTTTTAACTTAAAATAAACCATCATGGTTTGGTTTATTTTAACTTATCTTAATGGAGCGGGTTAACGGGCTTTATGGATATGATCCATTAACCATTAAGAGAATTAGTTCTCTATAAAATAGGGCTTAAACCCTAATCCAAAACCCTAATCTATTTTGGCCGCCCAACCTAGTTGCCGCCCACCCCTTGTTGGTGATTTCGGCGCCCAACTACAAGCTACCGCTGCCCAGCTTTGTGCCGCCGTCCAAGACCCTTGCCGGCGTCCAAGCTCCAGCCGGTGAACCTCTGGCGACCCTGCGGTGATCTCCTATAGGTTCGGCATCAAGGTGAGCTTTTTCTCTCCTTGTTTTGGCCGGCGCCTACTCCTCCACCAAGCTGTCCAGTTTTCTGGACAGCTTCTCCTCCTCTCGTCGGAGCATCGTTTGGATGACGGTTAGTGCTCCGAAAGCGGCTAACTTACCGGGGATTTGATCTCCGGTAATCCTCTGAGGTGGAGGACGAAGGATTCGTCAAACGGTTGACGAATACCTCTCCGGAGAAGCGAGTTTTGAGAACTCGTTTTAGGATCCGAATTTGGATTCGGATCGTGATCATCTCTCGATCACGTCGTCTTCAACACGAGGCTAGTAACCCGTACGAAGACGAAGCTCGTGACTTAGCGAAGTCATCCCGAGGAGCTCGGCGTGGATACGGATAGAGACGATTCTTACGAGGATCGTTCCGGTTGATGCCGTTCCCGCTACACGTCATACGGAAGGTATAACGTAGTTTAATTTCCTTTTATTGCAAATTTTAATTTACGGTTATGTCTACACTTGTTGTAATAGCATGCGTGTGTTGTGTGTATTGTAATAAATATAGATTTATTATTTTTAATTGCTTCCGCTGTGCTCATGTTTACGAAACATGATCGAACACACACACGCCGCGGTGCCGGAAACCCAACAGATAAGGCTTGACTCCTCGAGGCTGATCCTTGACCATCAGTCGACTGATGGCCATCATCAGTCGACTGATGACAACATCAGTCGAATACTGACCTCAGGCAGTTGACTGTTGGACGGCAGTCGAGTCCTCCAAGCTGGCAGTCGACTGATGCTAGCTGTAAGGCAAAGTTAGCTTAACAAAAACATTAATTCGACGACCTCCGACTGTCCGATCTCGACCTAGACCACCTATAGGATGTCTTTGGCCGGATCTATGCCTAAGATCATCCCCGTAAAAAGGATACGACCTCACTTACTCTCGCACACACACGAGCTTACCTCGATACTTACTGTGTTGCTTTCGCTTCCGGCCTTCCACTCGATTCCTTCGGCTCCCTCCGAAGTCACTCGAGTGTTGTCCGACCACCGCGGCTTCCTCCGGGTGTCGCTAGCCTTCAGCTCCAGCTATAGCAATTTTCTGCCCACTCGATTCAGCTTGTGAAATAACGACATGAGCTTAACTTTGTATCGTTCGCTATAATCAAAACTCAGGTTCGACTTAGGTGCCTACTACACCAACAATCTCCCCCTTTTTGATTTATGGCAAACCCACATACAAAGTTAAGAAAAATAAATTAAGTGCATTAAGCAAAATGAGTATGAGATATGCATGAATGAGTAGGAGTATATAAAAACTTCTTTTTCAAGTGCTCCCCCTTGAGGAATCCTCCCCCTTGACCAAGGGTGAGTACTTGAGAAAGAGTTTTAACTCTCCCCCTTGATGTTTGCTACTAAAAAAAGAATTAAGTAACCGAAATTACTTAATATTGGCCATAGTGTTTAAAATAAATTTTAAGTTAAGAAATAAAAAAATTGATTTCTTAACCTTGGCCTTTACTTCCTTTTTGTTAACAAGTTAACTTAAAGTTAAGTAAATTAGTTTTTTGTTAACAAGTTAACTAAATGTGTTTAAGTTAAGAATTCTCTTAACTTGTTTTGTTAACTTAAAGTTAAGTAAGCCTTGGCCATAAAAAAAATTGATCCCTTAACTTTGGCCTTTTTCTCCCCCTTTTACCATATATCGAAAGGAGTGAGGATGTGTGTGGAATAAAAAATAAGTATTAATTTTAAAGTCCAAGCATGTTCCACATTATTTTGAAAATAATATACTGAAAATAAGTTCATCTATAAAATGTTTGACTCATATTTGGCTTGATTGATATGAAAGATCAACCAGTCCTGGTCAGAGTCGGTTAGTATGTATGATTATACTCCGTGGTTCATAGCGATGCACTAGCTCTATATCTGGAATAAGAAGTAAGGTCCTAACATCTCACGCCCATCTACATGGCTAAGTACACAAACACATTAGTCCTATGTGTTGTGAGATGTATTGGCTCCTTAAATCTATAGGTGCATGATATCTAAGGTAAGTCCTATACTAGTTCCATGAAAAATGAAAAGTAAGAAATAGTAGTAATATAATTTGCAAAGTCCTATTCTACTACGCACATGCCCAATTTTCATCTTAATAGACTAAATTCGCTTGAGTAGGGGTTTAGTAAATAGGTCTGCCAAGTTAGACTTCGATTCGACGTATTCGAGTTGTATGGCTCTGTTGGCCACATGTTCTCGAATGAAATGGTGTTTGACCTCTATATGTTTGGTCCTAGAGTGACATATCGGATTCTTAGTAAGATTAATTGAACTAATGTTATCTACGTGAAGTTTAGTATTTGTAAAGTCTAACTTAAAGTCGCGGAGAGTGTGCTTCATCCAAAGAAGCTGAGTGACACACTCACCCATCGCGATGCATTCGGCTTTGGTGGTAGATAAGGCAACACAGTATTGCTTCCGACTGCACCAACTTACTAGACTCGAGCCGAGAAGTTGACAACAACCACTCGTACTCTTTCTATCAAGCTTACTACCGACATAGTCCAAATCGGAGTAGCCGGTTAGTTCGAACTCGGTAGATCTAGGGTACCAAATACCGACATTAAGTGTACCCTTTAGATATCTAAGGATACGCTTGACTAGAGTTAGGTGAGACTCCTTGGCACAGGTTTGGAACCTTGTGCACATACTTACTGCAAATAAGATATCGGGTCGGCTTGTAGTTAAGTAAAGGAGACTCCCTATTACGCTCTTATAGTATTTTAAATCAATTGAATTTTCGATTACATTTTCTTCTATATTCACATTAGTTGCCATTGGGGTATTAATAATTTTAGCGTCTTGCAATCCAAAGCGTTTAATTAATTCCCTAGTATATTTGCGTTGATGTAGGTATATTCCATCTTTAGTTTGTTTAATTTGTAGACCTAAAAAGAAGCTTAACTCGCCTACTAAATTCATTTCAAATTCACTTTCCATAAGTGAAATGAACTCATTTAGTAGGATTGAGTTGTTGGTTCCGAAAATAATATCATCTATGTAGATTTGGGCTATGAATATGTCTTTACCTAAGGTTTTTATGAAAAGAGTTGGGTCAACTACACCTTGGTTAAAACCTTTGGACTTAAGATAAATCAAAAGTCTCTCATACCAAGCTCGAGGAGCTTGTTTAAGTCCATAGAGAGCTTTCTTTAACCTAAGGACATGGTCGGGTTTGTCTAAACTTTCGAAACCGGGGGGTTGACTAACATAAACTTCTTCTTTAATGTATCCATTTAAGAATGCAGATTTCACATCCATTTGAAACAACTTAAATCCTCGATGTGCTGCATACGCTAATAGCATTTGAATGGACTCTAATCTAGCTACGGGGGCATAGGTCTCATCATAATCTAAACCTTTGACTTGACTAAACCCTTTAGCGACTAGTCTAGCTTTATTTCTAACCACTTCACCTTTATCATCAAGTTTATTTCTAAACACCCACCTTATTCCAATGATTGTTTTATCTTTAGGTGGTGGTACTAATTCCCATACTTCATTCCTAGTGAATTGAGCCAACTCTTTTTGCATTGCAATAATCCAATCGGGATCAAGAAGAGCTTGGTCAATAGTCTTGGGTTCAATTTTGGAAATTAAGGAGATTTGACTAAGGTTTCTGTATGAGGCTCTAGTTGAACTCTAGACTTGGATCACCTATCACTTGGTCGATAGGATGATTTGCTTTGAGTCCTAGTTGGGTTTGGGTTTGAGTCTACAACTTGATCCAATGGGATGACTTGTCTGAGTTCTAGTTTGGTTAGAGTCATCTGTCACTTGGTCGATAGAGTGGCTTGGTTGACTTAGGTTAGGATTAATACTAGACCTGATCTCCAGATACGAGTTAGATCTAGTATGAATCGGCTCACTAATTGGGGTTGCCAGGGGATTTGTAGGTTCGTGTCCTTCATCAAACACTACATTGATAGTTTCCTCGACTCTAAGGGTGTCATGGTTGTATACTCTATAAGCTCTACTTGTAGTCGAGTATCCTAGAAAGATTCCGGTCGTGGTTTTGGATGTAAACTTTCCTAGGTAATCCTTAGTGTTTAGGATATGTACCTTACACCCAAATACCCTAAAGTACTTGATGTTAGGTATTTTATCGTGATAAATCTCGTATGAGGTCTTAAGGTGCCTCTTTACCATAAGGATCCTATTTTGGACATAGCATGTCGTATTCATGGCTTCCGCCCAAAACCTACCGGGTAGGTTATACTCATTTAACAATGTCCTAGCGGCTTCTTGTAGGGTTCTATTTTTGCGTTCTACTAGGTCATTTTGTTGTGGAGTTCTAGGGCAAGAGAACTCATGGTGGTATCCATTCAGGTTCTGAGTGCAGTAAACCTATGGTTCTCGAATTCACCACCATGATCAGTCCTAAGTCTTTTGATTTTAATGCTTTGTTGATTTTCTATTAATTTAAATAGGTTGATTAATTGATCTAGGGTATCACTTTTGTGTTTGATGAACCTAACCCAAGTAAATCTAGAGTAGTCATCAATTATGACTAAACATAATTTACTTCCATTAAGTGACTTAGCTCCGTGTGAATCAAATAAATCCATGTGTAGAAGCTCAAGCACACTTTTGGTTCGTTCTTGATTTGTTAGTTGATGTTGTGTCCTAGATTGTTTACCTTGTTGACAGACATTACATATTTTATTATCTAAGTTATTGAGGTTAGGCAAACCTCTGACTAAGTCACTCTGACTCATCTTGTGGATGAGTCTTGGGTGTGAGTGACCGAGTCGTCGGTGCCACAACCATGATTCCTCTTCGTGTCATAAGACACTTAGTTGAGGAGTTAGTTAAGTTAATAGTGTAAATATTGTTATTTCTGGTTTCCTTAAGGATTGTTTTAGAGGTTTTATTTGTATTAATTACGCATTCATTTTCTAGAAATATGACCTTATAGTTATTATCACACAATTGACTTACACTGAGTAAATTATATTAAAAATTTTCTACTAATAAAACATTTTGAATAATAAAATTTGAGTTGAGCTCAATATCACCTGATCCGATGATTTTGAGCTTGCCGTTATTTTCGAAGGCTACCGATCCTTGCCGTTTGAATTGAAGCTTCGAAAACTTGAGTTGATTCCCGGTCATATGTCGGGAGCAACCAGCATCAACATCCATTGATCCTACACGCAAGGTAGTTGGATCGGATATTGGATTTATTAGAGATTGGTTGAAAATTATTAACCTAAATCATCTCACCCATGTCTACATGATCAAACACGTTAACCCTATATGTTCTTGTGAGATGACTTCCAATTTTACTTGATTTAAATTTAATGACTTAAACACTTGTCAACCTTGCGTTAGATTCGGATTTGACCTTAGGCTCATCAAGTCACCTTTTCAAGATCATGGCTTCCAGGTCGTGGCGAGGCACAGAGGCCTTCTTTGATCGGAACAATGACCACTTCCTTAGACAAAGCCATTTTCAAGAAAATAGAGACTTGACTTACCTAAGACCACTTCCTGGTCTAACTAGTCTAGGATACAGCGAGGTAGCTTAAGCTAGTTCCGCTCGGTCAAGTGCACCGAACTAGATACGCCTTATCTAGCCCGAATACACAAGACTCCACTTTCCTAGCGTACTATCATCTCGCCACGTCCTGGTACTATGTTATCAAGTATTGACGAGTTATAGTCTTATCTAACCATTCTAAAAAGGAAAATCAAACTAAATAAAAACCTAAGCATGCAATTTCTAGGTTAAAACACAAACAAGTTTCGTACTAGCTCCCCCTGGACCGTTGAATCGATTCAGTCTCTCCACATAGTGGATTTGGTCCTTGGGAACCCAGTACTGGTTCGATCCTAAGTTTGAAATTAAGGTTGTCTTAGGGACCCATGCTTGGACATGTTTTTTATGTCGACTTACAATCGACATATCGACTTGTTGGTTGTATTTGAACTAAACCCTAGCCCGGCCTTGTTGTACACGGCCCTTTGCGATCCAAGTAGGAGGTCAAGTCCTTTGGATCCCAAAGTAAACCTTTTCAATGTATTCCTAAGATCTTCGACTTGACTCTTCAAGAGTGAGTTCTCAACTTCGAGTTTTTCAACCCGAGTTGAGTCCTCCTCTTGAACTCGACTAGTCGAAGAGGTTAGGGAGACCTCATGTTTGAGGAGTTTAACTTTCTCAACCAGGGTCTCAACCTTGGACTCGGACTTAGCTAACTTTCTAGTTAAAAACTTAATTACACTATAAAGTGTACTAATGAGAGACCGAATTACCTTGAGTGTATCTTTTGAACCGGATGTGTATCCGTGTTTTGTCTTGAATAGTGCTTCGCAGTACGACTCGTCTTCGGTTTCCGATTCAGGTTTCGGTTCCGACTCCATCTCCGATTCCACCAGTTTAGCCATGAGAACACGATCATTATCTTCTTCCTCGGATGCTTCTTCCCAAATAGCGTTGAGTGCCTTTTTGTGTTTTGGTGCTTTGCTCTTGAGTTTTGGGCATTCGGACTTGATATGTCCAAACCTGTTGCATTCATAACATCTAATATTTGAACTTTTAGGCTTACCTTCGTTGGGTTGAGTGACGGTTCATTTTCGGCCCTTGACTATCCTCTAAACTAGGTTGACTAGTTCGGCCTCCATTTCCGAGTCGACCTCCGAATCGGACTCATCCTCTTCTTCCTTCGGGGGTGGCTTGCTTGCAGTTTTCTTCCTTGAACCTGCAAAAAGTGCTATACCCTTCTCGGGTTCCGAGTTAGACTGCTCATGAAGTTCAAAATCAAAAAATAGTTCATCTAACCTAAGTTTCGAAAGATCCTTGGAGACCTTGTAGGCATCGACCATGGATGCCCACAAGGTAGTCCTCGGAAAGGAGTTTAGGACATACCTTATAAGGTCGCAGTTTTCAACCTTTTGCCCGATCGCGTGTAGATTGTTGACTATGTCTTGGACGCGGGTGTGAAGTTACGTCGCGGACTCATGTTCCTGCATTTTTAGATTATATAGTTTATTAAATAAAAGATCACGCTTACATACCTTGGCTTCATCGGTCCCTTTGTGTAGCTCCACTAGCTTTGTCCAAAGGTCCTTTGCGCTTATGAAGGGGACGACGCGATTTAGCTCCTCCTTGGACAAACCGCATTGGTGAATTTGAGTTGTCTTGGCGTCGGCTTCGACTTGTCGTTTTGTCGCAATGGTCCATTGGTCATAATCCAGGATTCACCCGCCGTTAGTCGGAAGTGTGAATCCCGTTTGGATTATGATCCACATCTCGATTTGGGTTTTAAGAAAGCACTCCATCCGACCTTTCCAGTAACGGAAATCATCTCCGTTGTAAAACGGAGGTCGGACGGTGCTAAAACCCTCGAGATGGGTCATTTGGAAGGGAAACCTTGTAAAAAAAATACCAAAAAAAACACAAAAAAGGTTCCAAGACTTCACCTTGGATTAGTACTGTAGGAAATGAAAAGAAACAAAAGGAATAAACGAGAAATAACCAACTAAAATAAAAAATGAGCACTTACAACCTTCGATGTCCCAGAAATGGTACTAAACGATGGTTTTTGGGGATGAAGACAGCTTGTTACGAGAGTTTACCCTGGTAAGAAGTGTAGATCTCTCCGAGAGCTTCGTTTTGGTAGGTAGCCCGTTTCGTGGGTCAACTTGTACGAAAAGTTATGCCCGTTTTACCGTCGGCTACTCCAAAAGCGAATACTTGCAAAACAAAACCAAACGAAGAGTACCAAGACTTCGTCTTGGATTAGTAGTGCGGGAGAAAAATTTAAACGGACGAAAAATAAATCTGTAAAAAAAAATGCTAGATTGGTGGTTTCACCAATCTTAGCGCCCCCGGCTCTAATACCAATTGTTGGATCGAAGCGGATCGCTAGAGAAGTGAATAAGCGATAAAACCTTTTTTTGTTAGATTCGTTAAAACCTAGTAGATAATTAATTGTAAGCGGAAAGATAAGCAATAAATAAAGGACAAATGTTTTTACTTGGTTCGTAGCCTTGGCTACTACTCCCTAGTGGTCCATGACCACGCGCTAGATAAAGAACTCCTCCTCGTTAGAGGTAGGAGTTAATCGTTACAAATAAAGCAAAATTTGAAAAATATAAACAACTTAAATGACGAATAAAAAGACAATTAAATCTAGGAAGAAGAAATGTAAGAAAGTGAAGCTTAAATTGAAGAAGAAACCCTATTGAGCCCGAACTTCACCCAAGATTTTTGGCACATAATTGAAGAAGCCTTTGAGTCATATTTGGCTCCTTCCATCGACCTCGGTCTTGAGCTACTTATAAAGCTTGACTCCTTCCGATCTTACCTGCTATATTGAAAGCCTAGCTCTTTTTGTATGAACATTTTTATTTTGAAATAAGAATCACATGATCATTTTTTGCACTTTATATTTATTATATGTGTGCATATTGTCTAATATTTTACATTGTAGATAAGATAGTGCTTGGTGTGGCACAGAAGATCATGTTATCAGTCCCTTGTAGAATATAAGTAGAGGCTCACAACCAAGATGGTTTTGGACAAACCATTGGCATGGTTGTAGTGTAGCTTAGTATTGTTTTGTCTTGAACATAGAGTTACACTAGTACACTTAGGTGTATTGAGCAGGACCGACATAGAGGTGATTCAATTTAGTACTGACTACATAATTGAATCGGACCTCGGATATTATGTTTTACATGCTCTTAATCCGATATAATAGGGCACATGTACTTAGTATTTATTTCTTTGATTTACCAAAGGGTGAGATTTAGATGGATTAAATCAATATGCCCGCTAAGTTGGGAAAAGATATAATTAAAATGGTGTGTCGTTGATTATAGGAGGAAACTGTGTCCTATATATTAGGTTGATGATGTCCCCTTGAGGAGCTCATAAGGTTCATCATGTAAACCCAGCTGGTTGACTTAGTCAACATGATGATAAGGTTGAGTGGTACTACTCGAGGAGTTAGATGTTAATTAATTGATGGTCAGTAAATCAATTAATTGATGGATATTCGATATCTTAAACACGGGGAGATGGATGTACAAATAATATATGGAGCCCATATTGATTTATGGTGGTTGGTGAGGTAGTTCAATGATGATCCTCTAGTGGAATGGAACATCATTGATGGATCAAGTTTGTGTGGTTCCGATCCATCGGGTGGCCATGATCCAACTCCTCCTCATGGTCCCTATCGTAGCCTAATATAATCCTCATGAAGTCTAGATCCAAGGATGGAAAACAAAACTCTAGAACCAGCGGTTGGGATTAAATCCCTAGATCCGATGGTTGAGATGAAACCCTAGATCCGACGGTTGGGATGAAACCCTAGATCCGACGGTTGGGATTAAATCCCTAGATCGACGGTTGAGAGTAAAGGAGGCTTAAGATCATACTCTTGGGATTAAATCCTAGATCCGGCGGTTGGGATTAAACTAGATGCTTGAGATTAGGGTTTGCCTATCTAAAAGTGGCAACAAACCCTAGAGAAGTTAGGGTTTTGGGAGGCTAGGTGGTTTTGAGAAGTTAGGGGTGGAGAAAGCTTTGTTCTCCTAGGGTTTTGGCGCCTCTTCCTCTCTTCCTCTCATCCTTTTGCGGCGCTCTTCCTTCTTCCTTTTCTCCTTTGGTGGAAACAAGGGCTAGGTTTTATCCTTGGAGCTCTTGGCGGCTCTTCTCTTTCTCCTTGGTGGCGGCAACTCTCTTCAAGGTTGGCGCGGCCACAAATTATTCCTTGGGCGGTTATATCAAACTCCTTGGCTTGGTGGCGGTTCTAGATAGGAGAAGGAGTTTTTTGGTTCTTCTCTTTGTTGGAGCAAGGAAAGGAAGAAGTGATCTAGGAAGGCTTCTACTCGTGGAGGATCTTCGCCCACACGTCCACGAGGAGGATAGGACATACGATAGAAGATCGAGAGGTATAAAGTTTTACAACTTTTATTGATCTTTGCATGTTCTTATCTTTATGTTAGTATATGTTGATTATACTAGTTTGCATTTGTATGTATTTGTATAATCATGGACCCCGAAGATAAACACAAAAAACGGCGATCCGTCCGTCGTCTCTTCCGCGGCTAACCAACTAGAAGAGTTGTGTTGCTTGAACAACTAGTTTGTTCAAGCGATCACTCAAGTTGTTAGCACGGCGACGAATTGGTTGTGCTTAGGAAACTCATCCCATCTGGATTAGTTTTTATTAGTGAAAATTTTAATCCGGGGACATAGGGCCAATGAGCCTCGAAGCAATTCCTTCAATTAGTATCGAGCCACGGTTTTCGGTTTTGTGTGTTTTGGATTCGGTTACTTTCATGCACATATCATATATTGAGTATGCCGGATAATAGTAGGATGTGCGTAGGCTAACTTTTTGGTTGCAGTCATGATATCCAACTATTATTGTTATATATGTGTGTATGTGATTGCATGTGTGTGTGATTGTATATTATTTGAATCCTCGGGGTTGACGAGGCTAGATTGGTATTTAATTTTTGTAATTAAATACGGCATTGTTTAGCCACTCATTTTAGTTTACTTTCGATCTAGATTATTTGTACACTCCTTCGTGGAGTATAGGATCGATGGATGTAAATTAAAATAGTTTACCTCGGCTCGGATCTTTTTGGTGACTTGCGCACGGGAAAAGGTAGAACGGACGACGTGGCGACACGACGGGACGCATATTGGAGAACAATGCCATAATAGTTAGAAAAATTCTTTTTTTTTCCATATTTATTGCTGATTTGTTTTATATGCATGTTGTGTGTGCTTGAAAATTCCTCATTGTCAATTTACTAAGTGGGAGAGGGACATTTTAATTAATTCCCGTGGCCTCCATTACAATTTGACGTGTGATGCAACAAACTTGCGCGTTGGCTCGGAGTGCCTTCCTCCCCATCGGATGGGTTTGTTTGCGGATCACTAGGTCAAATAATGGTTATAGAAATTATTTAGGGCGTGTGTACTTCCCCATCGGTAAGGCACATAATCGAAATAATTCCCTTAGTATCGTGTAATGGTGCACACTTAGATGCAAATAAAGTATCCTCCCCATCAGTCATTGCTTTTATTTGTAGGGCCAAGAAGAACCAACTATTAATTTTATTTGTCAAAAGTAAGGTTGACAAGATAATAAAATTAATGGGTAAAACCTCCTCTTACAAATGTAGAATTCATATCGTCCACACTATCGTGGCATCGATATTCTCGGTGTTTTAAGGTGTTAGTTGATTTGAAATTTTATTTTTGAGGAATCAATAATATTTGAAATCTAATATTTTGATCATTGTGATTCTTAGGTTTTTCAAATGGCTTTCAACCCACTTCTTTGTGATATTAAAGAAAATAAACTTCTTTGGACAAACTATATTGATTGGAAAGAAATTTGGATATTGTCTTAAGCTGCGAGAGTACAAATTTGTACTCTTGAGTCATCCTCCTAAGCCCGATGACTCTGATGAAAGGAGAAAGAAAGTTATAAGAAATGGATCAAGGCGGATGAGATGGCGCGGTGTTACATTTTGGCATCTATGTCAAATGTCTTTGCAACATCGACATCGAGGCCATAGCCACGACTTATGACATGATGTTCAATCTCAAGGAACTTTTAGGACATCGAGTAGGCGGACTAGGCGAGGCTATGAGAAACTTGATGGCGACCACCATGATCGAGGAACACCGGATCATGTTCTCAAGATGATGGCTCATCTTAATGAGATGGAAGTCCTCGATTTGAGATCGATGGGAAACCCAGTCGATATCATTCTCCATCTCTGCCTAGGAGTTTTGGCGATTCGCCTCAACTACAACATGATCAAGAGGTTGTATTCATTGGCGGAGCTTGTGAGGAACTCGGCGGAGGGCTTTTCATCAAAGTGCTCAAGCCATGGTTGCTCAAGGTTTCTTCTTCTAAAGAAAGGTAAGAAGAAGAAGAAGCAAGGTGGAGCGAAGAAAGTGGCGATGGGACCTCGGCGAGGAGTGAAGAAGCCGAAGGCAAGTGCTTCACTTGCAAGCGGTGGACATTGGAAGGCGGATTTGTCCTCAGAAAGAACAAAGGTATATCTTCTTGTTTAGTTGTTGAAACATGTTTAGCGGTGTTATCTACGATTACGGTGTGTAGATCTGAGAGCCAGCGATCATGTATGCAATACTTTGCAAGGGTTCGAGGAAACGACTAGGCGAGGAGAGATTCGTCTTCATGGGCAATGCTTGAAGGTGGCGGCTATTGCAGTGGGAGACGTTTATTTATCTTTTGATAGGAATAAAGTTTTGGTTTTGAGAAATTGTCTTTATGTACCTACTTTTAGAAAGAATTTAATTTCAGTTTCTAAATTGTTTATGGATGGATATTCTGTTTCTTTTAATGACAAAGTGGTTATAAAAAGGAATAGGGAGATTATCTGTTCTGGTACATTGGTTGGCAATTTATATACTCTTGAACCAAAACTCCCACGATGCATATAAGTAAATAACTCATCTTCTAAGTCTAATAAGAGAAAAGAACCTTGAAAATGAACAAACATATCTTTGGCATCTAAGGCTTGGTCATATTAACCTAAGTAGAATTCAAGGTTGATGGTGATGGACCTTTGGGTTCATTAGTGGTGGAGGATCTCCCAACTGCGAATCTTGCTTGGAAGTAAAATGACCAAGAGGCCTTTCAAGGCCAAGGGTATAGAGCAAGATGTGTTAGAATTGGTTCATTCGATTTGTGCGATCCTATGTCTATCGAGGCTAGAGGTGGTTTGAATATTTTGTCTCTTTTATAGACGATTATTCAAGATATGGATACATTTACTTGATGCGCCACAAGTCTGAATGCTTTGACAGGTTCAAAGAATTCAAGGCTGATGTGGAGAACCGTCAAGGTAAAAGTATCAAGACACTATGATCTGATCGTGGTGGCGAGTACCTCTTGGGAGAGTTTAGGAGTTACTTATCAGAGTCTGGGATTCAATCCCAATTATCACTTTGGCACACCCAGTGAATGGTGTGGCGGAGGCGAAGGAATAGGACTCTTATGGAGATGGTTAGATCGATGATGAGTTATTACGAGTTACGATTCGTTACGGGGTTTGCTCTGGAAATGGCGACATACGAACTTGGTTCCATCTAAGTCAGTACCTCTACTCCCAGAATTGTGGGTGGTGAAAGCCTAGTCTAAGACATATTGGATTTGGGGTAGTCCGGCACATGTCTTTGAAGGGAGATCTTTGGTAAGTTGGAATCGTCTGAAGTGCTTGTTTGTTGGCTACCCTAAAGGAGCGAAGGGTGGTTTGTTCTATAGTCCTAGAGATCGGAAGGTGATCGTTAGTCTGAATGCAGATTTCTAGAGGAGGACTATGTGATGAACCACAAGCCCACGAGTAGGATTGTTCTTGAGGAGTTGGCGAAGTCAGGACTTGATGCCACCGTCTGAGAGGAGATACCACAAGTCACACGCGTGTCACAGGAGCATACCTGTCGTAGTGGGAGGGTTGTTAGACAACAGAGATTCATGTTCTTGGGAGAGTCTTGGACTTAGTCACAGTGAACATGAACACGATCCACTGGACATATGAGGCACTCCAAGATAGAGATCAGTATCTTGGCAAGAGCGATGAATTGAGAGATAGAATCTATGGATTCTAATCAGTCTGGGAGCTAGTAGAACCACCGATGGTGTAAAAGCCATTGGATGCAAGTGGATCTACAAGAAAGAAGAGAGTAGATGGGAAGGTTGAGACCTTGAAGCTAGGCTTGTTGCGAAAGGGTATACTCGGAAGAGGGTATCGATTATGAGAGACCTTTTGCGATAGCTATGCTTAAGTCTATCAGATTCTCTTATCTATAGCACTCATATGGATTATGAGATTTGGCGGATGGATGTCGAGGCGGCTTTCCTTACTTGGAAGTCTTGAGGAGAACATCTATATCGACAACGGAGGATTCATTGCTAAAGGCAAGAGCATCTTGTATGTAAGCTTAATCGGTCCATTTATGGATTGAAGCAAGCTTCTAGATCTTGGAACATCGCTTTGATGAGGTAATCGGTCATATGGATTTATTCAAAGTCGGATGAGCCTTGTGTATACAAGAGATGTGATGGAAGCGTAGTGGTATTTCTTGTACTATCGTAGATGACATTTTGTTAGTTGGCAACAATATCAGTGTTATCGGACGTAAGGGTATAGTTGTCAAGCAGTTTGACATGAAGGACTTGGGAGAAGTGGGACACATCCTTGGGATCAAAGTTATAAGGGATCAAGAAAAGGATGTTGTGCTTATCTCGAGCTTCATACATTGACACTATCCTTGCTCGTTTTAGCATGCGAGAACTCCAAGAAAGGTTTTCTACCTTTTAGGCATGGAGTTCCTTTATCTAAGAGATGTGTCCCCAAAACATCAAAGGAGATAGAGGACATGAAGGCGGTTCCTTATGCTTAGTGGAAGCCTCATGTATCTTATGCTATGTGCGAGACGGATATTTGCTTTGCCAGTAGGCATGGTTAGCGAATGTCGAGTAATCTGGGACGAGGACATTGGGTGCGGTAAAAGCATATATTGAAGTACGAGAAGGACTAGGAATTATATGCTTTGGTTTCTGAAGGCGGATCAATTAGTCCACTGGAGTTACCGATTCGATTTCAAATCGGATAGGGATAACAGTAAGTCTACCTCGGGGTTTGTGTTTACTTTTGGAGGTGGAGCCATAGTAAGGAGGAGTGTCAAGCAGAAATGCGTGGCGGACTCTACCATGGAAGCTGAGTATGTGACAGCCTCTGAGGGCCAAAGGAAGTTGTATGGCTCAGAACTTCTTGATGGACTTGGATGTGATTCTGGTTTGCCCGAACTATCACAATTTATTGTGATAACGATAGTCTTGCGATTGCAAACTCGAAGGAACCACGAGCCCATAAGGCAGTAAACACATAGCGCAAGTACCACCTTAGACGAGAGATCGTAAAGCGAGGAGAAGTAGCTGTCGCCAAGATTGCATCAAAGGATAACCTAGCGGATCCATTCACTAAGGCCCTTCCAGCGAAAGCGGTTGATAGGCATGTGGAGGACATGGGGATCAGATCTATGACAGTGTGATGACAGCATAGTCTTTTAGTATAAGTGAGAGATTGTTGGAATGTATACTGAAAGCCTAGCTCTTTTTGTATGAACATTTTTATTTTGAAATAAGAATCACATGATCATTGTTTGCACTTTATATTTATTATATGTGTGCATATTGTATAATATTTTACATTGTAGATAACATGGTGCTTGGTGTGGCACAGAAGATCATGTTATCAGTCCCTTGTAGAATATAAGTAGAGGCTCACAACCAAGATGGTTTTAGACAAACCATTGGCATGGTTGTAGTGTATCTTAGTATTGTTTTGTCTTGAACATAGAGTTACACTAGTACACTTAGGTGTATTGAGCAGGACCGACATAGAGATGATTCAATTTATTGCTGACTACATAATTGAATCGGACCTCAGATATTATGTTGTACATGCCTTAATCCCGATATAATAACGGGCACATGTACTTAGTATTTATTTCTTTGATTTACCAAAGGGTGAGATTTAGATGGATTAAATCAATATGCTCGGTAAGTTGGGAAATGATATTATTTACATGGTGTGTCGTTGATTATAGGAGGAAACTGTGTCCTATATATTAGGTTGATGATGTCCCCTTGAGGAGCTCATAAGGTTCATCATGTAAACCGAGTTGGTTGACTTAGTCAACATGATGATAAGGTTGAGTGGTACTACTCGAGGAGTTAGATGTTAATTGATTGATGGTCAGTAAATCAATTAATTAACGGACATTCGATATCTTAAACACGGGGAGATGGATGTACAAATAATATATGGAGCCCATATTGATTTATGGGGGTTGGTGAGGTAATTCAATGATGATCCTCTGGTGGAATCGAACATCATTGATGGATCAAGTTTGTGTGGTTCCGATCCATCGGGTGGCCAAGATCCAACTCCTCCTCATGGTCCCTATCGTAGCCTAATATAATCCTCATGAAGTCTAGATCCAAGGATGGAAAACAAAACTCTAGAACCAACGGTTGGGATGAAACCCTAGATTCGACGGTTGGGATGAAACCCTAGATCCGACGGTTGGGATGAAACCCTAGATCCGACGGTTCGGATGAAACCCTAGATCCGACGGTTGGGATGAAACCCTAGATCCGACGGTGGAGATTAAATCCCTAGATCCGACGGTGGATAGTAAAGGAGGCTTAAGCCATACTCTATAAATAAAGGGCTAAGGCTTGGGCGGCAAACTAATGCTTGGAAGATTAGGGTTTGCCTATCTAAAAGTAAGTGGCAACAAACCCTAGAGAAGTTAGGGTTTTGGGTGGCTAGGGTTTTGGAGAAGTTGGGCGGCTTGAAGTGGGCGGCAAAGCTTTGTTCTCCCTAGGGTTTTGGCCGGCACCCCTCTTCCTCTTCTCATCCTTTGCCGGAGCTCTTCCCTTCTTCCTTTTCTCCTTGGCCGGTGGAAACAAGGGCTAGGTTTTATCCTTGGAGGTCTTGGGCGGCGCCCTCTTGCTTTCTCCTTGGTGGCCGGCGGCAACTCTTCTTGAAGGTTGGCCGGCGCTCAAGAAGCTACTCCTTGGCCGGCGGTTATATCAAGCTTCTTGGCTTGGTGGTCGGTTCTAGATAGGAGAAGAAGTTTTTGGTTGGTTCCTCTCTTTGTTCGGATAGAGCAAGGAAAGGAAGAACGTGATCTAGGAGGCTTCTACTCGTGGAGGATCTTCGCCCACACGACGTCCACGAGGAGGATAGGACATACAATAGAAGATCGAGAGGTATAAAAGTTTTACAATTTTTATTGATCTTTCCATGTTCTTATCTTTATGTTAGTATGTGTTGATTATACTAGTTTGCATTTGTATGTATTTGTATAATCATGGACCCCGAAGACAAACACAAAAACCGGCGATCCGTCCGTCGTCTCTTCCGCGGCTAACCAACTAGAAGAGTTGGGTTGCTTGAACAACTAGTTTGTTCAAGCGATCACTCAAGTTGTTAGCACGACGACGAATTGGTTGTGCTTAGGAAACTCATTCCATCCAGATTAGTTTTTCATTAGTGAAAATTTTAATCCGGGGACATGGGAGCCAATGAGCCTCCAAAGCAATTCCTACAAGCTTAACTTTGTATCGTTCTCTATAATCAAAACTCAGGTTCGACTTAGGTGCCTACTGCACCAACACTATGACCTCTGATCCTAAATTGTGTCAATTTGATTGATTTTTCATAATCTTCAAAATATATTGGAACATCCTAAAATCTTTTAGGATTAACAATCAAATCTATTTCCAAGGTATCCATAACCTTGAAAATTACCTAAAGTGCCACCTTTACCATGGTTGAGTTAACTACCCATCTAATCAAGGTTGGCACACCCTAAACCCATCTAGCGTGAATCAATCACGCTCTTAGGAACCCAAAACCTATTTGAGCTTCTAGGGTTAATTAGGTATTCCTTAGGGATAACCTCCCTAGATACCTTCCTAATGACCCTCCTAAGCTTGGTAGCCTTGGTCATTGTGGTCTTACCATGGTTAACCTTAGGGATTGCCTCCCTAGTAACCTTCTTAGTGGCCACCCTAGGTTTTCTAGAAACCCTAGCCACTAGGCACACACCATGGTCAACTCTAGGGATGACTTCCCTATTGACCTTGGTCTTCCTAGACCTAGTTTGTCTTCCATAATCAAATGGAATATTGTGGTAGGTCTTTTTTGGCTTAAGCTTGCCCTTGGATGGTTCTTGTTTCCTAGGTCTTTGACTTTGACTATTTGACCCTAGGTTTTGACTTCTAGACCCCTTAACTTGATTTTGCATCTTCTAAAGGGTCTTTTCCAATTTTTCAAGCCTTGACCTCAAGGCTTGATTTTCTAATTCTAATTGCCCAATTGATTTTTGATTAAGTTTTTGGGCATTACCATTTTCTTTAGGCATATGCCTACCCTTCTTAGAGTTAATGCCTAAGTGGTTTTCTATTTTCCTAATGCTTTCCTTAGGAATAGTTTTTCTAGGGACATTAGTCCCAAATTTCTCCTTGTTTGAAAAATGACCCTCTTAGCACCTAGACAATATTCCTTTTTCTAACATGCTCTTTATGATAAATTGCAAGAGAGTTAAAATTATTTCTAGCATGCTTTTGCCTATAATTTGAAAGTGTATTAATGAAATATACCTTAGGGTTAGCTTTAGAAGTTCCCCCTACTTGTGATGCTCCTTCTTGCTCCGTCTTCTTCCCCATAGAGCATTGACTCCGGTAGTGTCCCGGTAGTCGACATTTGAAGCAAATAATGTGCTCCTTGCTTTTGATGGTTGGGGAACTGGCATCCTTGACTTTTGGTGCCAGTGGACCTTTCCTTACTCTTTTCGAACACTTACTCTTGTAGTGTCCGGATTCCCTATGCTCAAAGCATATTATATGATTTTTATTTACAATTGACATGCTTGAGTTATCTATGGTGGTGGTAGGTGCCGGAGTTGGAGCTTCTTCATCTTGACCGGATGTGGAAGCTTCTTCTTGTTGCTCCGGAGTGGAAATTATTTTCTCCCCCTCAATCCTAGAGGTGGAGGTTCCTTCTACTTATTCCACCTCCTTTTCCACCGATCCGGAAGTTGACTCCTCTTCAACTTCCGACTCCCCACTTGCTTGTGAGGATGATGAACTCTCTTCATCTTCAGTTTCCTCCTCTTCAGTCGATCAGCACTCTTCTTCTTGGACCGGTGATGGGTTTTCATAATGTTTCGCCAATTTGCTCCATAGCTCCTTGGCGTCTTTACAATCCCCTATCTTGATCAAAATGTCATTAGGGATTACATTAAGCAAAATACCCATTACCTTATTATTGATATTGTAATATCGTAGTTGGTCTTGGCTCCAATTCTTCTTCTTGATTTTTCTTCCTTCGTCGTCTTTTAGAGTGTCAAAGCCTACTAAGACACTAATCCAATTGTCAAAGTAACACATCAAAAAGTTCATCATTCTACCTTTCCAATACGTGAAATCTTTGTAGGGATTTCTTATGCAAAATAGCATATGCGCAACAGAAAAATAGGATCCCTTCCAAGTGATCCTTGCGAAAGAAAACCTCGTACAAAAATAAATTTCTCAAAACCTATCTTATAGGAGAATATTACCTTTGTTGCATGCCCTTTTTAATCCCGCTTCTCCTTGGGTTTGTTGGATCTTTTAGCACGTTCAAATGTTCGTGCCTCTATATGTATCCACACGAGCAAGCTCTTGTCTCACAAAAGAAACTAGAAGAGCTCTCCTTTACTTCTTGCTAGAGAAGTCCCTAAAGGAGAGGAAGGTAGGGAAAAAGAGAAAAGAAGAAGAAGACCACTCTTTTTGCTAGCCTACACTCACAAAAACCACACAACCAAAGCCTCTCACCACCAAGCTCTCTCCAAGCCTCAAGCTTCACCAACATTTTGGCCGGCCACCCCATGGAGTGTTTTATAGGATTGGAAAAACCTTTCACCTCCTATCACATTCAATGCAATCAATTGCATTGAAAGATAATCAACACTCCTTGTTTGGCCGGCCACATGTGGAGAAATTCCAAAGGTCAAAACCCTTTGTCTCCTTCCACCTCATCAAGCTTAGGTGGCATGCTTAGGTGGCATGCTTAGGTGGCATGCTTATGTGGCATTCATGCATGTTGAATTAATCTTATTAATTCAATAAGCTTATGTTATCATATTGAATTAATCTCATTAAATCAATAAGGTAACATATTGAATTAATCTTATTAAATCAATTAAGCTTAGGCTATCATGATAACATATTTATTTAATCTTATTAAATTAATAAGCTTAGCATATTGAATTAATCTCATTAAATCATAAAATTCTCATTAAGCTTAAAGTCCAAAAACCATTTTGTACTTAAGCTTATTCCCAAATTATTCTAGTCAAACTAGAATGCATTAATTCTTCTAATCATCATGCTCTTTGTGTGTGACCCTATAGGCTCTCATAACGTTGGCAGTGGATCTAAACTCTTTTAGATACACAAGCAATGAGCGGCATCTAGCAATACATCATTGCTACCCAAGTTATGAAATAAGTCAAGATCCGACTAACCTTTCCGTGACTACTATAATGTATGACCGTGTCCTTCTATCCTTGATATCAGATTGACCAATGAGGCATAGACCGTGTCATCCTCAATCAATCTATGTGTTTCTTGATCCCTGAGTAAACTAACTCAAACAAATGAGCTCAATATCTCATATTGACTCATTCGAGCATGGCCATGCGTTTTAGTAGTTCTACTCAATCAAGCCCAGATATCACTCCCGTCATATGGGAGGGATAGATCCCATCTACATCACTCACATCCCTCCGCATAATTTGTTATATACCCAGTAATCGCCTTTATGGTCCACCCTGTTACGGGTGACGTTTGACGATACCAAAGTACATAACTCCTTATGTAGGGAACCGTAGTGACTTCAAGTTTGAGGACTATTCATACCAATAGTCACATGAGAAAGTTTATGACACTCATATGCCGATCCATGAAACTTTCTCATGGCGGGGTCGATCAAGATATATTCTCTAATATATACCCATGTGTCAACTTGATATCATATATCCATGACTTGTGAGATCAAGTCATCAATTGACCTACATGCTAGTCTTTATGTATTAATATTGCCCTTGCATATTAATACTTGACTAGGAATATTTAGGAAAGTGTTCTCTACAGCCTCTCATAATCAATTCTGCCAATTGATGTGCTGTAGATAAGAACCTACTTTTCTAAGGCATTATTATGTTTAATTTAGCTGGCACAAGCAAGACGTAAATATAATAACCAATCCTTTGCCTTTATAGAATATGATACAAAATGTTCCCTATTCAACCATCACATGATTGGTTCTAGGGCTATAACTAACAATCTTCGTGGTCGAAGGACGATGGAATGTTGACGTCATCACCCAATCTTTCTTGGAAATCCATCTTCTTCCTCTAGCGTGCTCCCTTAGTTGTTAAACTTGAAGAGCGGCCTCGCTCTGATACCACTTGTAGGGGATCATTGGAATGCTAGAGGGGGTGAATAGCGTCGTGTTCGTACGTTGATGGAATTTGTTCGTGTTCGTCTCTACAAAACTCGTTATGCGCAGCGGAATATAGATAATAGCAATAACAAGAAACAAGACAAACACGAACACAAGAATATAACGTGGTTCGGAACCAAACGATTCCTACTCCACGGATTGAGCTCTAAAGAGCTCTAGTGATGCACACGCAACCACTAATCACAAATAACTCCTTCTCGGAACAATCCGGAGGTGGAGAAATCTCGTACAATGATTACAAAAGCAATACACGAAAATACAAGAAAAATACAAAGAAATGTAAAGAACACTTTACAAAACTAGGGTTTGAGCGATTTGCTTGTTGGTTGCTTGGATGAGGTTGAAGGGCCCTGAATGCACCTGCAATTTGCCTTCAAATCGCCCCAAGAAAGCTCATAAAGAACCAATGCCGAAATCTCCATGAACAACTCCCTTTTAACCTGCATCAGGCTGGATTTCCGCCGATCAGTCGACTGATGCCACTGTTGCTGTAAGACAAAGGATTAATCCACGCTGAAAAAGTTCCAATAGGGCTCTCACGATCGCCAACATTGGCGGTCGGCTCCCGTAGCCCGCCTTGATCGGCTATGGAGCATCTGCTCGCGACTAAACGGCGATTGCTGATGCGAGAGCATTTTCATTTAATTGGCAGTCGAGCTCTCGTCGACTCACGGCAGTCGAACCGGCCATAATGCCAGTCGACTGCCAACCTCAAACATTAGGTTTTAACCCAAATATGGTGTCCCCATATTTGCTAGACCACCCTTAGCCTAGACCTAAGCCTTCTAGCCACCTCCGTCAGCCTCACGCCTATCGGATCCCTCCAAGTCATCCATGACTTGTTCATCCATACGCTAGCCTTCAGGTGTCATGCTAAGTTGGTCTATACCGCCAAGGCACATTGGACTTACGCTGCCAAGACTCCGCTTGGACTTTACGGCGCTAACCATTGGATTTATGCTGTCAAGACTCCACCCTTGGACTTTACGTCACCAATATCAAACCCCTTGGACTTCTCAAATGCCAAGACTCAAGCTTGGGCTTTCCCTTGCCAACCCATGTTGGACTTTCATGCTTCATGCTACTTTTTCATAAGACCATTTTGACTTTTCCATGCCAAGACCATACTTGACTTCTTTTTTGCTAAGCATAGCTAGCAATACGTAACTGAACGAAGTACACT